>PVKM010011658.1:0-32887 GCA_004027735.1 Carollia perspicillata
TCCAGGCTATTCAGCCTCTCCAAGAAGAAAAGCTCTGCAAATCTCAGTCAGGCTCCTTGAATCTGTTTTCCCCCATAGTGTGGACTGGGGCGAAGTGTGGAAGGAGGAAAATAGCTGTAGGAGTACAAGTGAGACAAACGGTCTGGAGGAAGAAGCACGGAGAGCAACTACATGAGTATTTTGAGATAGAACCATCTGCCTATTTCCTTATTTTACCATTCCTTGATTTATGAACTTTAGACATTATTTATTGAAGCCCCTCTATGAAGAAGGGGGTGGTTAGCTCAGCAATTTTACCTACCTTTTTCTCTACTACCGCTCTCAAAGTTTGATGGTTATGTTGGTATTTTGCTGCTTCTGGTAGTTTTCTCTTTAATTTTAAAGACTAAGACTTCTGGTGTTTGTTCCGTCGCCTGTCAGTAGAAGCTCTTGTCTGTCCACCGTGATGAGCGTATTAGCTCCCCTCCCGTCTGTCTTCTTTTATGTTGTCAAGGCTGGTAATGTCCTGTTTTACATCTGTATCTAAAGTTTCCAAGTTTTATACAAAGCTTGATTATAAAAGGGTTGAAAGTCAGATGACAGGATTTATGTTACAATGTTGATTAGCAAAATTTGAAAATGGACTGTATGTTAGAGAATATCATTGTTTCCCTCTTAGATTTCCTGAATTTGGTAGTTACATTGTAGTTACATAAGGGACTATCATATGCAACATATGCATGCTAAAGGCCATTGCATTGGTTTATATAAATGGTTTAGCAAAAGGGTGTATGTAGAAAGATAGGTAAAGACATAAAGTCAGTGTGGCAAGATGTTAACTTCCGAGTCTAGATGCAGAGGATATACATGTTCATTCCCGTATTCATGTTGCTTTAAATCTTTTCAAAATAAAAATTTGAGAACAAAAATTACTCGTCCATTTCAAAGTCCATTAATTTAAATAAGTTTAAAGTGGATTTATGTTTTAAATACTTCCAAAATATACCAACATTAATGTATTGAATGCTTATAAAATATCCCTGACAAAATATACCAAGCACTGAATTCAGAAAGGGAATTTAAGCTTCACTTTTTTAAGGTACACCTACTGAGAGTCAATAAGATGAAGAGAAACATGAAAATGTCTTGTGACCGACACATTTTAAAAGCTTTTGTTTTGAATCAGATTTCTTCAGCTCAAGTGCAATTAATACTCTAATAAATGAGTCATCAGTAAGATGGGCAAGTGTGTGAATCAAATCTTAGATTTTTAAACCAAAACAGGTTGAAAATAAATACGTTTTACAGCTTCTTAGATAAGCCTTCTATTAGAGCAGCTCTGTGACATGGATTAAAATTATGATAATGGACTAAAAGTATTATTTTTATCTCACCTAAAAATGAAATATAGTGCCATGAAGTCTTTTAGTGCTTTCCCCAGTACAGGGGCTGGCAGCGGCAGAGCAAACACTGGGTTGCTGAAGCTCCCTCAGCATCATTATTCTGAGATATGATCGCACCATTCCGATAGACGATCACACTATTTTAAATACCACATCTCAATTTTCTGACACATTTTTTACTTTTATAGTTCTAAGGATTTGCAGCATTACATTCTTCTCTAACTCCTTGCTCATGTGACTCAGAAAAGTGTTAAAGTAAGTATGAAGTTCAGAGTATATCTTAGCTTTGAGAAATAAGGCAAATTTCTGTCCTAGGTCATGCATACTCATCCACTTGTGACAATACATTAATTTGCTCATATTTGTTTTGTATGTGCTTGCCTATATTCATATGTGAGATTACTTTTTTGTGTATTAACCATCAAGTTTTGGCATAAGGTTTATGCTGGCATTATAAAATCAGTTAGATAACTTTCTATCTTTTTGATCAGCTTGGGGACAGATTTTGTAACATATTTTAAGTATTTTTTAGATATTTCAAAATTTTTTTCCTAAAAAAAATGTATGGCCCACATTTTATTTTGGAAATATTTCATTGATAACGTTTTAAATTTTGCTCATGATTAACTTATACTGTTTTTAAGTCCTTAAGTTCATTTAAAAATTATACACTGCCAGAAAAATTCCTTTTTATCTAGATGTTCGAATTTCTCAGTATAAAGCGTGCGTGGTATTCTTTGATCTATTTTAATCTGTTTAATATCTATGTTTTTATTTGTATAACTTTTTTGCCTTGTGTTTTATTTTTCTGCCTTTTAAAATTTTTCCATTCTTGCCTTTTTTGTTCATTTTCTGAGAAACCAGCTCTTAGATTTATTCATTTGTCCGCTTTAGAATTTATTTTTTTGCCAATTTTATCTATAGTTTTCTTAAGGATGTTTCACTCACAGAGGGGGTGAAAATTGATTCTGGGGAGCTTGGGGGGGCAAGAGTTCTTTGATATTATAATGGTTCGTAGCCACCCAAAGGGCCACAGTGTGTAGACAATATACAGTCTATCTGTGGTATTAAGACTTTATGGGGGTGGGAGTGTAATTAGAAAACAATTTTCTAAACAGGCTGCTTAGAGAGACAGACAGCATGAACAAAAGGCTGAGAAACATTGTTATGAAGCTATTGGAATATTGCCATCAATTACTTTATTTCCTTTTTGACTTAATAGTTATTCAGGTATTTTATAATCTGAACATAGTTATTGTTTCCATTTAGACAATAGGTTATGTTTTGGGGACTGAAATGTTCTTGCTGACATCATTCATGACGTTAGTGTTGTCAGTACAGTTGTGTGGTCCTAGTCCTTGGCTGACCTCTCCATCCACATCTGACCGGATGAGCGCTCACTTCCTCCGTCTCGCAGCAGCAATGTTGCCGGTCTCACAGGACTGGGTGAATACACAGTGAAGCGCTCAGAACTGGTTTGCCCCTTTCTCATTGTGTATTTTCAGACTTGTTTGATTGCCTTTTCACCTCTGGGTAATATGTAGTTATTGAAGTATAAAAAGCTAAGCCTGAGTCCTCTTTTCCTCTCTATATTTTATTTCCAGGTGACTTTCTCCAATCCACTTGCTTAAAATCCCCTTATAACGTTTTACCTCCAGCCCCGAAGGCTTTCGTGACTTCCTAACGTGTACATCCCATTGCCTGCTTGATCCAGTACTTCCGTGTGGCTGTATAATAGCTATCACAATTTGGTGCATGTTCAAAATTGAGTTTTCTCTTCATACCTGGTTTCCCCCATTCTTTCCCATCTCAGTAATTGGCACAGTCACCTACTCAACTTCATAAGCCAAAAAAACCTAAGAGGCATCCTAGAGATTTAACTACCAGCCTTCCTCCCTATCCCATTCATTGCTGTGCCAGCCAGTTACAGCTCCAAACCTGTCCACTTCTCTTGTTTTTCCCATGACTCTCTAATCAAGGCCAACACCAGCTTTCACCACAGAGCTGCCAAAGAGAGCTCTTAAAAATATAAATCAGATGAGTTGGCTCCTCTCCTTAATATCTCTCTTGGCCTTTTATCATAGTCAGAATAAATGCCAAGCTTCAAATCATGGCCTATAAGGAGCCCTGTCCACATGTCCCCCCCCAGCCACACTGGCCTCCTGCATGTGTTTTCGTCATAGGGTTGCTTGCTGGTTCCTCTGTCTGGATACTTTTCAGGCCTTGGTCTTCATGTGGCTGGCCATTCTTATCTGGAAACTCTCCACTCAGTTGTCACCTCCATGGAGAGACCAGGCGTTCCCTTCTGGCGCTGTAACAGTAGTCCCTCCCCTTTAGAGACTAGTAAGTTACCTAGTCCAGTTTAGTTTGTTTATTTTGAACCAGCTTATTATTGCATATTATGGCTAAGGTTCCATTTGGGTAGATCCTTCTGATTTGGGGCCTGGGGCACCCCCTGTCCAAGACTGAGCTGGTGAGACAGGAAGGAGTAGAAGGAGGGCATCTGGGTACTGACCTCAGAGCTACCAGACGATGTGGGGCTCCAGGTGGTAGGGAGGCCTGTACCCTTGGGCTTCATGTTTAGAGCCTTCACGATGTCATCATCTGTCACTTTGGTGAACCTCTTAAGGCATTTGTGTCCAGGGAGTGTCAAAAAAGAATGATCTAATAATAAATCTGTCTCCTTCCACATTGCGGGCTCATTCCCACTCACCAGTCACAAAGACACAGACAGTCAGACTTGGGCTGGGACCTCCTTGGCCTTAACGATCTCATCCTGCCACACAAACCCCACCACATGGACCTTGGGATATCTCAGAACAGAGGCACCTTCTTGACCTTAAACAGCTCTTTCCTGTTGATCTGTTCCTGGGTTTTCTTCAAACAGCACCATAGCCAAGATGGCATCTCCCACTTTGATAGGGGCTGCGGCTGTGGAGGTGCTGCCGAAATGTGGGTCCTCCCAAGCATTCACCCTCCCTTTCTTCTGGTAACTGTCCTGCTCCTGCTGATGCTGCTGATGCGGACTCCCAGCTGCAGTCTCAGGCTGTTTGGCTGGACCTGCAGGTGCCAGTCTAGGCCCTGAGTCCTCAGTCACCCCGCCTGCCCAGCAAACTGCTGCCTATCTTATACATTGGTTTTAGAGTTTGTCCTAGTTTTGGGTATGGCTCTTTCTTTCTTAATGGCCTTCCACTTGTATCTTGTCAGCCCTGTGAAAGAAGGAACCTTGTTGTTTCATTTATAACGCCTATAGCTAGAAGAACACCTGTCCTACAATAGGTATTTCTGTATAATAGACTTGCGGCTCAAATCTCTCAGATCCAAATGATGAGTCTCAGATTATTGATGCTGTAGGTATATTGTATTTATGAATTTTTGTTGATTTTTAAAAAATTGTCGATATGATTACAGATGTCCCTCATTTCCCCGCTACCTTTGCCCTCCTCTACCTGGTTGGATGGTTTTAAAATCAGACCAATTTTTATGTATGTAAAATTTTATGGAATTTAGTGAGGTATATGCCTGAGTGGATGGGTATATTGGTGAGAGGTTTCTTTTTTGTTTCCTTTCAAATGATTAGTTACGCTTTACCAGTGTCATGCCAGAAAACCTCCATGAATAGTGGTTTGGGGTGCGTATCCAGTACTGACAATTCTACATTTATCTATTGCTGTCAGGTTGGTTATTCACTCCTGAGAGCTCTGCTGGTTTTTTTTTTTGTTTTGTTTTGTTTTTTAATGATGCCTTAAAACAAAGCTAAGCAAATAAAAAAAAATAAAGTGCTTTTTGTAAACTCACTGAGATAAGAAGGGAAAATATAAGAGGTAAATATTAAATAATTTGAAATAGTTTTTGGATGAAAAAGGTGAACTTTACTGAAACAGAATTTAAGAACTATGAATGAATCTAACGTAATTTAATGTATTTGGCATCTCATGAGGGTGATTAGAATTGCCTATGCTTTGGTTGTTCCCAAAACAGCCATGTGGATTCTTTTTTGCTTAAGCTTAAAGTGATTTGGGTTGATATAGAATATTGTCTCCCTCACTACCACCTGATTAATTTCTTCTTTCAGTGGAGATACTGTGCTGTCAGACAGGAGCTTACTGCCAAGAAGCTTTAGATTAGTGATCACTCTTTAAAAGAAATCCTTTTATTTATTTGTTGTCTAATTGGAGAATAATATATATTCGCTATAAGAAAATAAAATGGAAATTATGCGTATTCCAGAGACAATTTCCAGTTTAGTGTATTTCCTTTTCCGTTCTTTTTCTGATATATGGTCTTTTTTCGTTTCCACTGTGAGATATGCTTTGTGATTTCCCTTTGTGATAGAGAGAATGAAGCTGCTGGCTCATTTCCTTTTATAGACTGCCACCTTCTCCACCAACCAAGGAAAAGTGTACTCAGATTTTGCTTGGGTTGCAGCAGTTTATGCTGGAAGAATTATAAAATGTAGAATCTGTAATCTGAATCTGGCCTGCTCTGGATCAGAAAAGAATGGCTTCCACCCCAGGCAGAGAGGAAAGTGCACGGCACCCAGAGAGCCAGTGATCTTGATACATATTTCATGGCCGCAGCTGAGGCTTTTCCCAGCTCAGAGTGCTGTATCATTCATTTATTCTTCTAAACTACAAGATTATTTTTGGCTTTTTGTGTTGGCATGCAGGATTTCCCGTTACTGATCTGCATGAACCATTTATCAAGTCAAGGGTTTAATCTGTCAATGTCAGAATGTTTTGTTCTGCCTCTCTGTGTTGCCGTCCCATATGGCATTGTCTCATATGTGTACATTGTTGGCTTCAAGAAGGTTATTTGGCATGTGAGGATTTACCATATTTCTCTGCTTTTTCAAAACAATATATTGTGGAGCAAAGTGATATTTTATGGGGCGTGGTAATTATTCTGTAAATCAGTTTCTAGAACATTATATTAATCTCCAAACCTGCTTCTTTGCTAGTATTCCTGTTCCATTCTTGCCAGTAGCTTCTACTTCTCCTTCTCACTTATTCTGAAAACCCGAATCTTTTTGACTTCCTTCTCTCCCTCTTGAAACATTTACTGAATTGTCAGAGTCTTTGGATTCTGTCTGCCTCCTGTATATTTCTTGAGTCGACCCTTCCTCACTTTTGTTTACTGGACTCTTGATGCTGTCTGTTGTCTTCTAAGAAGCAAGGCAATCTGTTTAGAGTGCTTTTGATGGGAATGCAAATTAGGTAATGCATTCAATAACACGGAGTGCCTGCCATGTGCCAAACCATTTTTAAGCTCTGGAGATACAGCAGTGAACAATAGAGTGAAAAAAATCTTTATAAAGCGTATATTCTAGTGTGAAATAGGGGAGAGCAAGACAAAAAATAACATAAATAAGTAAAATATAGTATGTTGGATGTTGTTAAGTGCTGTGAAGAAAAGTAAAGGAATGAAAGGACATCAGGCAAGCTGGGGTGGACAGAGAAGGCCTAGATATAAAACAGGTGATAGAGACGATAATGAAAGTTAATTAAAACTCAACGGAGCATCATGAGCAAAAACTATACAGCAAAAGCCATTCTAATTTTAACTTTTCTTGAATCTCCCAGTCATGATACCAAACCACAGTGATAAGCTGAGCCTGAGCAAAATTCCACAAGAACTATTATAGTAGCCACCAAGCTATGGATGACCCTTCTCTCTGAGCCGTCCCTGTCCCAGGTCAGTGCTTTTAGTGAACCATTATTGAGATCTAAGGATAGGAATTGTACTGAAAATAAAATGGAAGGAAGGAAGGAAGGAAGGAAGGAAGGAAGGAAGGAAGGAAGGAAGGAAGGAAGGAAGGAGTGGTATCTGAGAGGACGTGCTGAGGTTGATCCAAAGAAGCATGTCTGCAATAGGTAACTCAAGGGGCACAAGGTGGGACTCCTAGGGGCCAGAGTGAGACACAAATGGGAATCATGAATAATATTTACTGAACACTTACTGCCAATAGGAAAAAGTCTAAAATCTTTAGCTTAATATCCACAGCCTTTCATCAGCCAGTTTCCAACCCTTTTCCCTTGTCCTTCCCTTCACACTCCCCAACACCAGTTTCCTGATTTCCTTCCTTGCTGCCTTTGTTTGTTGTTTGTTTGTTTGTTTGTTTTAGCTGGAAGGTCTTCCTCTACCATCTCATCAGTGTCTAAATTCTGTCCACCCTACTTGACTCAGCTCAAATGTTTCCCTCTCTGAAAAAATATTAAAAATAATTACTTCCTCTTCTGAATAGCAAACATCTTTTTTTTGGCATTTTGCATCATATTTACTTATTTTTTAGTATGCTTCCAATTTCTGTGAGATTTAAAGCTCTTTGAGAATGAGCTTCTGTTCTGACAGATCTTTTATCCTTCCTCACCCAACAAGTGTCCTGCAGAGGTGAGAGAATGACTAGCAAGGGCGCTTGCTCAGTGCCGTAGTCAGGGGGAATGTTGTCCTACAAGAGGGCCTCCAGATGAAGTTCCTGGAAATGGAAAAACGAGAAATGCCTCATGGGCAAGGCACATGGGGCAGTTAGCTTGGGGAAGAAAAAAGTAGTGCTAAGCAAGTGTTTCAGTCTTTATTTTCTCTTTCTTTGTCTCGCCTCCACCTTTTTGTCCTTCTCCTTCTTCTCCCTGTTTCCCCGCCCTCAGTGTTTTTTAACTGACCTTACATCAGTGTTCATCAGTTTACCACTTTTTTGGAAACATTTTCTTCCCTCCTTGTCCGTGACATGTCATGGTCCTTTTCATCTCTATTACTGGCTTCTCTTCTTCTCTTTCTGGTGTTTCAATGTTGGACTCTAACCTCAGTCTTAGACACTCTATTCTTCTCTGTTCAAACATATTGCTGCATGTGGCTTCAAGTACAGTCTACATGGTGGAGATTCGTTAAATTATGTTTTCCCCTCAGACAAGGCCTCTGAACCTCCACTGTCCTCTCGGCTTTTTTTTTTTTAAGATAGCTAAAAGGCTCCTGAGACCCAACAAGTACAAGCAGAACTCATGAACCTTTTGTGTTCTTTCCAGTTTTAATGAATGAAATTATAGGCTTTCCATGTGCCCAACCCAGAATTCTGGAACTCAACCCTGATACCCCTCTTCCTTCACTCTTCATATCCAGTTCCCTTACAGGCTCTCAGTTTTTACCTCCTGCTGTAAATCTAGAATGCTGTTAGAGATAGACCATTTTCAAGCCAAAGGACACCGTCTTCTCGTGCCTGGACTGGCCCCTGATAGCCTCTGACTGGGCTTTTCACATCTACGTTTGCCTCTTCCCTTCTGTTTTCTACAGTTCTCTATAGTTACCAGAGTGATTTTTTTGAAATGCAGATTTTATGAAGTTATTTCCCTAGATAAAGCCCTCAGTCATTACCTGTGTCTTCCTCAAACTCCTACTGGGTATGGCCCACAAGGCTCTGTTTTGTCTGGCCCTCCTTGCCTTTTCAGCCTCATCGCACACCAGGCTCCCTTCCCTTTTCTTCAGTCCATCCTTTAAACGTGGCAGACAAACTGTTTCTTCTAGCTGGAGCGATCTTCTCCCCCTTTATCTACCCATCCTTCAGATGTTTCACTTCTCAGATCACTCATCCCTTCCTTGAGGAAGTGTCTTCTGATCCCCCTGATTAGGTCAAATCCACTATCAGAATCTCTTATAGCACCGTGATATAAGAGCACATATTGCTATTATAATTTTACATTTATCATGGATGATAACTGGGAGAAGGGTAGGAGAAAGAGAGTTTCGGAGATAAAACAAGAGAGACTAGAGGGGCTGGATTATGAGAAACTTGTTTTGTTAAGACATTTTGGACTTGATCCTAGAGGCAATGAGGAGCTATTAGATTATCTGAAGAGAAAAGAAGAGGATCATGTTTCCATTTTGTGTGTTGTTATTTGAATTGTGATCCTGCGCCTCCATTCATATATTGAAGTTCTAATGTAGTCCTTCAGAATATGCCCCTACTTGGAAGTAGAGTTATTGTGACAGAATCCGTTAAGACGAGGTCATATTGAAGTAGGATGGGCCCCTACTCCAATATGACTAGTTTCCTTCTTTTAAAAAATGCCACATGAAGAGACAGACAAGCACATAGGAGAATGCCATGTGAAGATTGGGGTTACACTGCCACAAGCCAAGGAACCCCCAGAAGTTAGGGGAGACCCCTGGAGCAGATCCTTTCCTAGCTCCTTCAGAGGGAGAGTGGCTTGATTTCGCCTTCAAGGCACCTCATTGATTTCAGACTTCCAGCCTGTAGAACTGAAAGACTGTAAATTTCTATTGTTTCAAGTCACTCAGTGTGTGGTGCATTGTTACAGCAGACCTGGCAAACAAAAGCAGTAAGGATGAATCTGGTTGCTTGCGCTGTGGAGAACGGTTTGGGCATGTGCACAGCTGGATGTGGGGAGACAATTCGAGGCTGTTAAAATTAGACGTGACAGGGACTGTGGGAAAGATTAGAGAGCTAATTTGAAAATAGAATCAACTAGGGTGGGTGAATGACTGGGCTTGGATTGTTGAGAGAAGAGAAGGCCTGAGAAATTTTGGAGGATTTCAAGTCCCAATATTGGTTGATGACTCCCAAAGATGCATCTAGCCATATTTCTTTCCAGTCTTCCAGATTCTCATATTTAAATGCCAAGTCAGCTCCACTGAATTTTCCACAGCCACTTGGATAAATGTTTGAATGAATGAATTATTAATAATTAATAAGGTTTACCATATAAATGAAAGAGGAGAGGCTTAATAATTGTATGCTAAAGGGAGACATATTTTCATTTATCTAAGAAAGAATTTTCAATCAACCAGAACCTCTCCCAAATGGGATGGATACTCTCTGGTGCTAACTTTTTACCTCCGATGTCTCTAAGCAGGGTCTAAATGACCACACGGTTATGGCTTCAGGCTATTTTTCCTTCTCTTTTGCATGCCTATAGTTCTTGTTTCTAGCTCTCCTTTTGTTCTCTTTATGTTCTAATTATATAGAAGCCTAGCTCTCTTCCTCATTTTGTTTTGAGATCTTTAACAGCAAAGGCTATGCTTTGCTCAATTTTCCAGTACCTGTAGCCTAAAACTAAGCTGTATAACTTTACAACTGCTGCTTTGTTGAGAATTAACAAGTTTTGGCCCAATTTAAGTATTCTCTATCCCAACTAGTTCTTTCAATAGTTTAGTAATAAATATACTTGTCTACTTTCTTGCTTAATAATAAAAATACAACGTGTTGAGATGAAGTATTTCTGGTAGCTAATCAATATTCCTGTTATCAATTATCCATGGTAGATTATATTAGGCATTAATTTGACTGCATGCTCTGCAGTGTAAGGTATGTGTGCTGTGCAAAGACGTAATTGCTTGTGTTCATACATACTAAGTAGGTTGGGGAATTTGCCTGATGGTATATCTTAGTTATTAATAGTGATTGTCTAGTGTACATTTCAAGTTTAAAACCTCATTGGCCTTTCGGGAGTCAGCATCTCAATGTCAAGGAAATATTAAACCTTTCCTTTTATGTACTCCTGTTCATTTAATCCTGTCAAAATAGGATCTTTCGTGACTAAAAAAAAGAGCTAGCTACTAATTAAAGGACTAATGGTAAGGGTTTCATGGCTCTGATTTCTCTGCAAATGAGTGATGAATTAAATGTAAATGAGTCAGAAACATACCTTAGGGTTTTTTTTAATTATAGTAAAACATACATAACATAAAATTTACTCTTCAAACCATTTCTAAGTGTACAGTTCAGTAGTATTAAGTACATTCACATTACCATGCAACATCTCTCCAGAATGTTTTTATTCTGCAGAGCTGATGTGCTGGACCAGCTACATCAGCTGAACAGCAGCTCCCTGTGCGCTCCCTCCCCACGCCCAGCCCTGGGACCACCCCTCCACTTTCTATTGCTTTGAACTGGCCTACTTTAGGTACCCTGTGTAAGTAGAATCTCACAGTGTTTGCTTTTTGTGACTGGTTTATGTCACTTAACGTAACACCCTCTACATTCACGCACGTTGTGATGTGTGAGACAATTTCCTTTTTAAGGCCAAATAACATTCCAGGGTAGACAGATACCACATTTTGTTTATCCATTCATCTCTCAATGGACATTTGGATTGCTTCCACTTCTTGGCTTTTGTCATTTTGTAGTATTTTTAAACTAAGTATATTTTAAAATATAAAGTCTCTAGATCAGATCTGTTTTTAATTTTTCCTCTAAAAAATAAATGAAGAATATTTTAGTATACTAGAAAAATTCTCAAAAATAGTTGTCACTTAAGCCTCCTTATTCTAGATTGTGATTCTCTGACAATAATGGTATCAAATATTTCTTTAGGCAGAAAAATATTGTAGAACTCTAAAAACAGATTTTAGATGTTTTGTCAAATAAATGAATAAATATAGACACGAATGACTCTTCAACTCTTGAAAAAGGTTCAAGGAAATTTTGTAAAGAATTAAGGCAAACCCACCACTTTAAAACACTCTTTAAAAATTAAATTCCTTTCCACACTTACTAAAGATAAAGCTATTTTAACACTATAGTAACTAGAATCTTCTGTGATATCTTAAGTAATTGCACGACCTAAGAATCTGTGGCTTGGAGGTTTCTTCCAGTGAAAATCAATGTGTCATCCACATAATTAAGATCTTTTCGAAGAAGAGTTCTCAAGAGCTCTGAGAATGTATGTAAAAATAGGTCTTAGAACTCTTTTAAAATAATGACTAGCATAGTCTCTTCATTTTTCCATGTTCTAAAAATTGACAAACAGAGCCATTTACACTGTCTAATTTTCTAAAGATTAAATTCATTAGTTTGATTCATGCTTCTCATTCTTGTGTCAACTGCATGGATGTATGCATCTGTAAATATATTCTTCTAATTTACTTTCTCTCAAGTCCTTTTATTATCCACAATCCCTGGCAATACATACATGTTAGGTGTGAAATTGCAGAATTGCCAGCACCAGAAAAAGCTATTGCCTTACTACTTCAGACTGAGGCTTGTTTCTCTTTTCACACTGGATGGTTTCTTTATTTTGAATTAACTTCTTGAATTCTTTTTATCTAAACTGATTCATAATCCATTTTAGAATTCGTTACCCTTAGTCATGTTTTCTTTATAAATCGGTCTGTGCATGAAATATTCAATTTTTGACTCAGCTTAAATTTATCCAATGTACCATTTTTTTTGTTGTTGTTTTTAAAGCAGGCAAGGAATTTGTGAATTCAAGTCCATGATTGTCTTTTAAAAACCTAATCTGATTGACCTCTCCAAAATTTTCCCCCCTGACTTTTAATTTAGCTTCTAAAATAAATGATCAACTATTTGTATTGTTAGATATTTGAAAGTAGTTCTTGAATGGGAAAAATATATACATAGTCCATTATAGTTGATTCCTGAATTTGTTGAAACATCACCTGCTTTGTTTTATCCCCGTGGATTATCTTCTTACCAAAAAGGTAAATAATAAGAGCAAGAATAAATTTAAGGATATGAGACTGCCATGTATCATGATCTTCCTCCCATTTTGAACATTTTACTTCCCTGAGAACTTCTAGGTCCTTTCTATCTGGTTTGATTTCTTCTATGCCATTGTGGGTGTAAAATGATTAAACAGAAATTGCCACCCACCAAGTATTAAGGTACTCTGAAGTCAGAACTTGAAATCAATGAAGAAATCACTTTTTCTTCAAGGTAAAAGCTTCCTCCCATGTCCCTGGTTTGGCAGAAAATACTAGTGCAGATAACTATAATAGATAAATAGGACCATTACTAGGCATAAGATTTGGAAGCCAGTACTTTGCAGGCTCCACAGAAACATAGTTAATGGAATATCTATTATATGAAGAATCAAGAAATCTTTATGGTAGAGTGTTAAAAATTCTGACATAAGGAAGCGACTATAGCGGCACATCAGTATTAGAAAATGACAGTGTGTGTCTCCAAGGCAGAGCCTCAGGAGGAGTGCAAAATCTGGACAAAGAAAGGCAGAACAAGATAGAAACTCCATCAGAAAAGAGAACATTCTGTGAGCGGCCCCTGGATAATTCGTTAGTATGAAGGGTATGGGGATTGCTACCAGACACGTAGGGCTCCTCATTCATGGGATTTGTGCTTGTTAACTAAAGAGTAAGCTATATAATTTCATTCTATAGTATCAATCCAATACATTTAAGTAAACATGTATCGAGGACCCACGCATGTCTCAGGCACTGACTTACAATGTTGAAAATAACATAACTTTGCCCACGAGGATCTTACAGGAATGGGGCAGATGGCGGACAAGAAGGGATCCTGTATCATAAGCACAGCACTGTATGCATGTAGGAAGTGGGAGTATTTATCTCAGTCCTTGTGGGCAAAGGGAATAAAGTTAAGAACAAAGGATAGGATAGAGGGTGGGGGTAAGGTTCCAGGCAGAAGCATGTACTAAATTTTAAATGGAGCAAAAGTTCAGTGAACCTTTTGTTTTCATTAGAAAACCCCAAAGTAAAGGCCCTCTGCCCGTATATTATAGATGGTCTCTGAACTGGGTGAACGCCACCTATGATTTCAGTCAAGAACTGCTGCTGTGGCCAGACTGGGTGTGCGTCCCCTTCAGCATTTCCTTTAAGAGGTCTTGTCCTATAGTTTGTCAGATGCTGCATTTGTTCTGCATGTTGCTGAAAATTTGAGGCTGTAATCTAATCTAGAAACATAGGTTTGACCTCTTCTCTTCATAGTGCCACAGGGGCACTTGCTGTGTGTCTGACTTACAAAGCGCACCATACAAGTGTGCCTGTCGGCTCATTCCATTTTGTTTTGTACTGGTGCCCAATCCAACACCAGAATAAAGCCGAAGAGAGCTAACTGGGAGAATGCTCACCGCTTTGCCAGCACTCTCTATGATCTAGGCCAGGGGTCAGCCAATTTTTTTTCAGCAAAGGTCCAGATAGTAAATATTTTAAGCTTTGCAGACCATAAGTCTCAGTTACAACTGAACTCTGCCATTGGTAGCATGAAACCAGCTGTGGACAGTATGCAAATGAATGAACATGGCTCTGTTCCAATAAAACTTGATTTGCAAACACAAGCGGTGGCCTGCAGCCTGTAGCTGGTAGTTTGCTGACCTCCGCTTGAAAACAGTTCTCTAAGCCGTAGTGTGTTCTACATACTGTTGCTGTGGCTCAGCATGCTTCGCCTCCCTCTCTGCCTGGCTAGATTTTAGGTTTTCTTCACCTCTCAGCATAGTGGTCATTCCTTCAAAGAAGCCCTCACTACCAGAAATCCAGGTTGAATGCCCCTCACGTGCTCCCACAACATGGCATACTTTCCCCTCCAGAGCAAGACTGATTCCTCTTTGCCGGGGGACTTATCTCTCCATTCCAGTGCACCCCAGACTGTGAGCTCCTTGAGGGGCGGGGTGGGGACCTGCTTGCTTTATGTCCCCTTCACACCTAATCCATAGCTCCTGGGATACAGAAAGGGCTTAATAAGTATTTGTTTAATGACTAATGAATGAAATTATTTATCGCTTCCAAGACTGTTAGAATTTCACCTGCTAAGTGTAGCAGGTGAAATTTATTTATGAGCTAGGTTACCATTGTTAGTAATCCTATTGTAACAAAGGAAAAGTTTGTATCTTGGTTGCAGTAGCATTCAGTAGGCTGTGGAAGTCAATAGTCTCAGCCCTTCCTTAGCTCAGTGCCATTTGGGCAGCCTGTGACCATGGAGAGTTTCACTCCACCTTCCTGTTCTGCCGCTGACTGCTGCTCTGTTGAAGTGGAAGACGGCACCTCTCTGCTCCCTCTTCTTTTAGACGAGGTCCCAGAACTGGGCTGTCTGCTCTCCAGTGTCTTAGAGAACTTTCAGTAAACCATGTCTTTCCTTCAAATAAATCTATTTAAGTTGTAAGACTAGCCCGGAGTCATATCAGATATAATCAGAATAATTCTCCCCCTGACTAAGTCTTAAACTTTGTCACTGGGTCCAAATTTTGGGGCTCAGCCTTTGGAAGAATTATTTCCCAGGAAGCTCCTCTATTCCTTACAGACATACATCAAAGATCCTGCCCTCCCAACTTGTCAGCCTGCCCATACGTCTCTGAATCCTAGCCAGAGCAAGCTGGTACCCTGTGCACAGAAGAATCTCTTTTTTTCCTCTTCTGCTTGCAGGAAGAACAACTAATAGCAATGCTTCCATGGAACTCACTACGCACCAGGCATTTGCTATCTATGAGCTATTTGCAGATAGTACCTCATTTAACCCCTATGGCAATTGTATTTTACCAGAGAGGAAACTATAGCACAGAGAAATTAGTGATATTGTTCAAAGTCACACAGCTAGTAATTGTGGAGCTAGGAGTTGAAGTTGGACAATCTGATGTCAAAACATTAAATCATGTCACTGATGCTGTGATCACTCACCTCCCATTAACTTCTCCACCCCGTATCTCCCACCCCACTTCCTGTAGCATGTGCAGCCTCCATTCTATGTACTTCCTTACTAGAATCCCAGAAAATAGGAATAAAGGAGGGGAGGGAAACAAGGAAGAGTGTATGACTTGCAGAAGAGGCTGAGACTGGAGTGGGAACGTCCAGAGACCACATTAGATGTTAGGCAATACTATCTCTACATAGGGAAAATCCCAAACCCAGAGTACTGGGAGCCTTGAAAGTCATGAGAGAAATGAGAATGCCCTTGAGTGACTCTGCTGCTTTCTCCTTTCAAAGGGCTAGCTGGGAACATTGAAAAGATGTTCTTATTCATTAAGCGTTTTTCACTGAGCCTGAAGTAGAGTTTTAGACACAAATAGATGTTTCCCTTAAAACTGAAAAGAATCTGTGGTATATAGTGTAGAGAATATAATGCCTGCTGCTGTTTTTCCCAGTGACAATGCAGCAGACACCAAGCATGAGAAATGCAGCCACCCTGTTGGACAGGTACTCACTTCGTCTCTCGAACGGTGACCCATGAAGTGGTTCTGACCATTACATATTGCAAATAAAAATTAGTAGATCGATAGTAGTAAGTTTCCTTGTGACACAGTTACTGACCACTATGGGTCTGAAAATATCAGATCCCAGATGTTTTGTGAAAGCTGACTTCATTCTAGAGTTGATTCAGTTGTTACACACATAACTTGGACACTTTTCAATGTAAAAAAAATTCTTTTTTCTTCCAAACTTTTGCCTTTGCATAGTTTCATGTCCAGTGGCTAATTTTCATTTGGAAAGATCATTCCTTTTATAGGAAAATCCCCAGACTGAAACATGCTGTTTGACTCAAGGTCACCCAAAGTAAGTTGTTCAGGAGCACCCGAAGTCAACATAGCAATAAAATGAGAAATCAGATTCTCTGTTCTCTGTTTTTCTAAAGTTATTGTGGCTAAGGTGAATGTCACTTTTTGGCCCCAGCAACTGATTTATATGGAGAATGGAAAATGTTTTTGGAAAGTTTTTTTCTCACTGATAAAGCCAGTGTTTTACTGTGCAGTGAACCCATTTATCTAGGCATCCATCCATCCATCCACCATCTGTCCGTCCGTCCATCCATCTTCCCATGCAGTCATCTATCCATCTGTCCAACGTAAATTTTCAACTACCCTGATCCATTTTATCTTTTTTCTATTTCTTACTTTTCTTCTTTGCACTTGTAAACTTCTACTATTCCATACAAGTAACTTTTTTTTATTGTCTGTTCCATACACTGGAATGTGAATTCTATTAGGTCAGACACACTAGTCTCGACTTCTGTCAGCATATCCCCAGACTTAAAAGAGTACCTGGCTATCAGTAGTAATAAAGACAAGAAACGTTGAGTGAATGTTTATTAGATAAATATTTATTTTTTAATTTTTTAAAAAGATTGTATTTATTTATGTTTAGAGGGGAAGGGAAGGAGAGAGGGAGAGAAATATCAATGTATGGTTGCCTCTCGTGCATTCCCTGTTGGGAACTGGCCTGCACCCCAGGCATGTGCCCTGACTGGGAATCGAACCACGGTTGTTTGGTTCGCAGGCCCATGTTCAATCCACTGAGCTACACCAGCCAGGGCTAGATAAATATTTATTTAGCATCTACTACTTTTGAAAGGGCTAGACTGAGAGCCAGAAAAGACCTAACATACAACAGATTAAAATCTTATTCTCACGAGATCCCAGGCTAATAAACCACAACTGAAATATACCCTTTTTACAACATCGCTATCCAGGAGATGTAGTTGTTTCCATGGGGGAAACAAAGCAGAAATGCTATTTATACTTCTCTGTGAGAGAATAACTTTCCTGAGGAAGTGAAATATGCGATGGGCATTGACCCAGGGGAAGGATTTGGTAATGGGGGTTTTGGTAGAACGGCATTCCAGAAAAAAGTGGTAGTGGGAATTAACAAGTGCAGGTGGAAAGCCCTGGGTATATAGGACATGAGAAAGCAAGTATTTCAGTTCGGAAGAGGCTTGGAGACCTGAAAGATGGTGATGGAAGCTCTATTTGAAAAGAGTAATTGGGTCAAATGGTGGAGAATTTCGATGTCACTTGTTGGCAGTGCAATATTCTTTTATACTTTTATCTGAATCCCGTCATCTCCCTTCCGTTAAAACTTTCGAGTGACAGTACCACGTGCTTTATGTTCTGGGTTTCAAGTCAGAAACCGGTGCAGCTAGAGCCTGGAATAAATCTTGTGTGAAATGCAGATTTAATCTTTGATCTGCATTTTGTAGGTCAACAACCTCAGTCACTAGGCAGTAATTACAGGGCTCACAAGGATGATGTTCTTGAATAATTTACCAAATGTATTAGTAACAAACAAGCTTTCACCGCTGAGCATCTCACTACCCATTCCTACTTTGCAGTAGGGAGCTGGAAAGTGTTCCCAGTTCCAAGAGATGGCTCCAAAGTTGATCTGGAGTACGCATTTCTACCTTCACGAGTGTTTCAGCCCTGGAGCTGTGTAATAACACATAGTGTCATTTAGGGAGGACACTGAAAAAGTGTTTTTGTCTTGGCATGTGAGCCCGCTGAGCGTGTCCTTGTTCCATAAGTGTACTTTGGCACCAGGAAGCGGAGACGCAGCTTTCGAGTGATGGGAAGCAGGCTGACTGAGAACTCTGCACGAACAGGCAGTACCAAAGCTGCTTGACGAGTCCTTGCCCAACAGTTTGGGGGCTTTATTGGAAAAATTGATACTTTTGGGAGTTTTGGTAAAATCTGTAATTTCCTTCATTCCCAGTTCCTTTTCCTCTAAGTTCCTTCTCAGTTAATGCCACTACTGTCCTATCTTTCCAGGTACTCAGATCTGCAACTTCAGTGCCACTAGGGGAAAAATGGTAGTAATATATGCTATTTAAAATAACTTTAAGTAAGTTATTTATTTACGTTTTTTAAGTTAGCTACCATGATCGCCAGAGCTAATTTCCACAGCAGCAGCACTTGGTCTTTCGGTTTGCCTGCCACTGTTCTCACTCCCTGTCTCCCAAACACATTCTGCAATGCGGGCGATACCAAGTGCCAGTCCGTGAGCTGGTGATGTAAGAGTGTCCGTTCCCACACTTTGCTGGATTTCATGAAGCTACCTCTTTATGAGAGCCATCAAATTCATTTTCCCAGTGACTTCCCTGATCGTACCAGCCAGACACGCTTCTTGCCTTGTCTACCTTTCTGTAACAATAAAAATTGTAACAGGAATGGCATACTTACTTTGTACCACTCTCCAGGCTCTAATGGCTATGACTTTGAGGGGTTATTATTTGTTAATAGAGCGCAGGTTTGTGACCGGGCAAACCTGGGTTCAAATTATGACTCCACTACCTATTTGGTAGCCTGGCGCAGGTCACTTGAAATGACTAGGCCTGTTTTCTCACCTGTAAGATGGAAGCAATAATAACTACCTCTCAGGGTTGCTGTGGGAAGTAAATAAGATAATATATGTAAGGCACAGGTTATGGGGCTAATGGAAGTCATTACTGTTGTTTTGTGTGTGTGTGTGTGTTTTAAGTAAAATGGAAGATTCTGAAGGATGGAGGCTGCCTCCTACACATCCCTGAAGGAGAGTGCTTTTTGACAAGCAGAGGGGAGTGTGTGTGGGCTGGGGGTAAGGTGTGACCTTTCAATTGTGAAAGGTCCTTTGCCTTTTACCATTTATTTTATTGGGGTTTCTTTAGTATTCTGCCTCCTGGTAATGAGGATGAGGAGAAGGAAATTCATGCATTTATTTGCTTCAGGCAAGTCATTTTTTGTCTCTACACCATGGGTATCCATTTGCAAGGATGCAATCCATGATAACTAAATGTTGCTTTGTTTTCCAAGAACCAATCTAAGACAAAAAATGTAGGTTTAACATCCAAAAAACCTTTCAAAAGAAAGAGGTTCCTGTGAATGTTTTCATTTCTCGAAAAGCATTGTAGAGCCTGAAAAACAGATTTCCTTACTGTTTCCCATCCCCAGCATTCTTTTTTCTGGTGCCTGGAAAAGATTGCATTAAGACATGAAGGAACACTCCAGAGCGCCCAGTTGCCTGTGGTTCCAGGCCCACAGCTGAATTTCTTTCTCCTGTGATTTACATAGCCTGTGGTTTGACTATCACCAGTAGTTAGAGAGAAGGAAAGCACACACATTTTGCAGTGAGCCAAGGTAAAAAAGAACTCTTTTATCAAGGTAATAATAACACTTAGCACTTATATAGGGCTTTTTATCTTCAAAGGGCTTTCCAAACATTAGCTAATTAAGAAGTCTGCTCAATGTGCAGCAGCTGTTGAAAAAATAAATGGGATGCTTGGGTGTATTAAAAAAGAGGAGCAAAAACATGAGGACATCCCAGACAAAGCAGCTGTGATGCTCTGTCTAATTGGTTTGCTTCACCTGGTGGAATAGATCAGACATTAAAACAGACCTGCCATGCAGATTACTAATGGTTAGGGATAAGGCAGAGCTTGCACGTAATGAAAAATTGCAAGGGCCACAGAATATTTACCTGAAGAGGGGAAGTTTCATCATCTATCTTTTATTAAATTTTCATAGTCACAGGGACATGCAATACGAATGAAATAGACATCTGACACGCAGACACAGATGCTCTAAGGAAAGCCATTGCCATGAACAGATAATCTCATTTATTCAAGTTCGCTCAACAAATACGTATTAAGCACTTTCTAGGCTTTGGAGACACACATTTAAAACTTCCATGGGAACAATGTTAAAACAATCGTACATTTGTCATGGTATACCATTTACCTACTGTACCTTAATTTTACATTGATATCAACATGTGTGTGGATGCATGCCCACACACCCTTGATTCAGGTAGCACTGCCTTAGTTGACACACCCTGGCAGAAAGGAGCTGGCATACCAGTGCACGAGCTAAGCTATGACTTTGGTTATGAAAACAAAGTGACCAAAAAATGTGTCTTGTTGTGGTCTTGTGCAGTAGGCATGGAGAGGTGGCCAACTTTTTCTTTTGATTGTATTTCAAAACAAAATTCATTCATCTAAACCTGCCATTCTGTTTCAAGTGTGTATTTGCAAGCCTGCAAATGTTACAGAGATGGGGGGAGATGGTGCATGAAGAGAAAAGGAGAGAGATCAGATGATGTTAAAATAGGAGTGCCTGCTTCCCCTTCGCACAAACACCATGCTGTTTGTACATGTTTATACACCTGCAAGGCATAGCAGAGCACCTTATTTGTATTGTACTCAAGGAGAAAGGGTAATTATCCTTTTTACTGAGCTGCTTGTCAAAATGGGGTTGTACGAAAAATTAGTTTCTCATTCAAGGAGGACAAGTCATGGAAGAAATGGCAGGGGGTTGAAAAAAGAAGAGAGGGTGTTCTAGATGTTGAGAGGGAACACATTCGTAAAGTGGAGAAAAATGTCTGCCAAAAATTACAAGTAGGTTTACTTGTGCTGAGGAAAAGTTTTAAGTCTAGACTAGAGGAAAATAACAATGAGAAGTCGAGCAATGCTCAGGACATGGTCGTGAAGATAGATTAGCAACAGGCAGCATCTGCAAAGTTTGGGGCATAGCCCACTGTGAAGTGATTGGAAGGCCTGGGCCTGGATCTCAGGAGCCCAGGACCATGGTCATTCTTTCATGGTGCGTGTATGAGGTAGGATGGATTAGAAATGGTTAACAACTTCCTCGCTGGTGTAGCGCAGTGGATTGAGCACGGGCTGCAAACCAAAGGGTTGCTGGTTTGATTCCCAGTGAGGGCACATGGGTTGCAGGCCAGGTCCCCAGTAGGGGGAGCGCAAGAGGCAGCCACACATTGTTTCTCTCCCTTTCTCCTTTCCTTCCCCTCTTTCTAAAAAAATAAATAAATATTTTTAAAAAAGAAATGGTTAATAATATCAATTCAGTGATCACTGGCTCACCTTGGAGCATTGTTTGTAATAGGAACAACTTGGAAACAAAATAAATTTCTGGGTTTTGTTGGATCATGTTATTCTCTGAAGAAAGGATTTATTAAATAAATAAGAGTTTATTCACAGGCTAGAACACTGGGGCCACTCCTAAAACAAGGAGCTTTGTTGGTACCAGAAACTCGAAGATAAACTGAAAAAGCAATGTGGGAAAAGGAAAAGTGTATATGGTGTTCGAATTCGTGCAAAAACTGTAAGTCTGTCTGTATGTAGGTGTACCTTCACACATATTGCTATGTGGAGAGACCACAGATTATCTCTGGAAAGATATGTAAGCAAAGAGCCACAGTGGTGACTCCTGGAGAAGAGAACGGAGGGATTGGGAGACAGAGGTAGATGGGAGACTCCTGTCTCAGTGTATATTGTAGCTTCATACCAGTTGTACAAAGTAATGCAGAGGTCCTACATACGCCTCACCCGGTTTCCATCGGCGGAAACATTTTGCTATTGGAGAAATACAGTTTAATAACATAACCAGCAGTTCACATTGATGTAATTCATTGAGCTAATTCATATTTCACGGATTTTCTGTGCACCTTTGCATTTGTGTGTGTTGCATGTAGTTCCATGCAGTTGTATCGCATGTGCAAGTTAGCATGTTCAATGCCATAGACAACAACCGTTCTATCACAAGCACCTCTTTCGTAGCCATGGCCACCGCCTCCTTTTCTCTCCTTCATCACCCCTGGCAACCTCTCATCTGCTCTCTGTATCTATAGTTTTGTCATTTTAAGAATGTTGTGTAAATGGGATCATATAGTACGTAACCTTTTGAGATTGGCTTTTTAAACTCAGCATAATTTCCTTGAGATTCATCTAAGTAACTACTCTTATAAATAACATATTGTTAGATCTTTGTTATATCCTCTCTGCAAAAATCTCTTTTAGTTGGTGTTTTTTTGACCATTTACACATGAGGTAACTGTTGATATGTTAGGGCTTAAGTCTGCCATTTCATTATTCATTCTCTGTTTTCTCTGTTTTCCATCCTTCTCTCTGTATTTTCTCATCTTCCTGGGGGTTACTTAGACATTTTTTAGGATTCCATATTTATTTTTTATAATGTTTTGAGTATATCACATTGTATAATTTTCTTAGATGTTGCTCTGGGTACTAATAATAAACATATGTACATTAGCAAAGTCTATTAATATTATATTCCTTTTGTAGCTTTCAGGTAACTTTTTATAAGTTAATATAATAAAATAAAATGAAATAAAGCTAGCAAACCAAAACATCTTCCCCACTAAATTGGTTGTGGTATCAGTTCCAATGTGGAGGTTGTGGTGGAGTTCTCACGTAGTACTGAGCAGGTGTCCAAAAATTCAACTCAATTCAGAAACCGTCTATTGGGAGACAGCATTGAATTCCATAGGTTAAAAGTTTAATCCTACAAGTCACTCCTCACTCTCTTTCCCCTCTTCAGAAGCCAGTGGTAAGCCCACGTTATTACTTGTGCTCTTACTGATTGGCTATAGACTAGAAGATTTTTGGAATACAGACACCAGTCACAGGTTCATGTTGTTACCTGTACTCCTGACAAGTTGTCTGTAATTTCCCATGACCTCCTACTTGGGTTTGGTCAATTTGCTATAGTTGCTCATAGAACTCAGAGAAACATTTTACTTACTTGATTACATTGATTATAAAAACATATAACCAGAAACAATCAGATAGAAAAGATACATAAGGCAAAGTATGAGAAAAGGGAACCGAGATTCCACCCCCCTGCAGAGGGTGGTGTATACTCCCCAAATCTCCACCAACCCCAATGTTCTCAGAATCCTGTCCTCTTTGGTTTTTATAAAGGCTTCATTACATAGTCATGATTGATTAAATAATTAGCCAGTGGGGATTGATTCAACCTCCAGCCCCACTTCTTTCCCCAGAGGTCAAGTGTGGGACTGAAACCCTCTAATCATATGGTTGGTTCTCCTGTCAACAAGCCCTCAGCCAAAGGTAAGGTCTATAAGTCACCTCATCTACATAACAAGCATTGCCTTTGTCACACTCAGGAAGTGAAAGTCCCAAAACTTTTAAGAGCTGTGATTCAGGAACCCTGGAGGAAGACCAAACATGTGTGAGAATATACATTTGCTCTTTTGTATTTATTTATTTATTTTTAAATATAAATCAAGATATTACACTTTCATTCACACTCACCCAAAACAAATGGAACAAAAATTTATCTGAGTATAGTCAGAATGTAGGCGGGAAGAAAAGTGGAGATCACAGCACTTCGGAAGAAATAACTCAAAGAAATCTTGAATAGGAAGAAAGCACTAAATCAAATGTTCCAAGGCATACCGGAAACACTGAAAGTTAGGGGCTTATCCAGGACCTCTGAAGCATGTGGTAGAGAGAACCACATTGCTGAGCGTCCAGTCCTTGGGTTTTTAGAGACCTGCCGCTCATCACCCGGGGGGCCTTGCTCCACTCCTTAAGCTTTCTAAGACCCAACTGTAGGAGGAAATTCATAATGGAACCGATTTCATGGAGTTGTTGTGAGGATTTGCTGAGAAAATATATGTCAAATCCTTAATGTTGTGTCTGGCACATGACAAAAACTCAAGCAAATTATTGCTATAATATAACTGAACTTTCCTCTGAGTGCTCACCTGGGTCCTGGGGTCCCAGGTGTACTGTGACATGCTGTCATACTTCAGGATGAGAAGGTTGCATCACCAGACATGCCTAATGGTATGGCTCACTTCTTCGATGGCATGGATGGCACCCTCCTTCCACTTTTTCCCACTGAGGCGATACTTAATCGTAAAACCACATTTGGGGTGAAAGGGACGATCACTCCAGGCATTTGGGCGCATTTCTCTCCCCATAGATTGATGGCCTTGGTATGTGGTAGTAGTTGGATATGAAAAGAAGAGAGTAAAACAAGTTGCATATGAGTTCAAACGTTCCTACTTTAGGAAGAAGAAAGGAAGATGTCAGCACTGATAGCATCGTCCCTAGCGTTAAGATGCATGATCATCCTTTTCCAGCCTTCCATGCACCTGTTGACAGATCTTTTTATAGAATCTCTTGCAAAAAAATCAAGCTGTTTACTTACTTTATAGAGGACCCAGAATACTGTAAATGACTCCTAGAATTGCAGTTTTAGTGTGTTCTATAATGCAAAAGATTGTCAAGGTCTGTTGGATGGTACTTCACACAGTCAAAATAGTCATTTTAGGTTATTCTAACCATGCAGAGATCACTTTCTTTTATTGCCCTTATTCTTTACATGATACCCCATTTTAATGGTGTATAGACCTGTTTTCATTTTCAGATCAGCAGAAAAATTATCGGCAGACCTAAGAATATTTTTCTTTCTTTGTGCCTTTTCCCTTTCTAGGTACTAACCCTTTCTTCAAACAATTTCTATCCATACATTTTTTCCAGGGCTTTTTTCTCTGCATCTTGCCAATATCCCTAACCCCATCTCACCCTTCACCAGACCTTGCTAAATCTCCCGTAGTGAATTTTATTCTCAGATTAAAAGTTTGGACCCATCTCCCATTCTACTGAGCAAAATGCAAGAAATTAAGACTAAGGGCAGTTTAGAGTCAACAAGAACTAAAAAAACTTGCAGCTGGTGGTGCCATCTGTGCCTGTCAAACTGTGGCCAAGTAGTTTTCTATGGTCAGGGGAGACATAGAATCTAATAATGGCTTTTGGTTTGAGGTTACTGAGAGATGAGCCTACCATGGAGGAAGATTAGAAGAGCTGGTAGGCAGCTCATTCTCCATGTAATGTGTGGCTTGTCTCCCACAAAAACAGGCTGCTTCTGGCAAATGGTCAAATTTGACATTCAAGACCTTGGAGTGGCCTTCTGTGTGTGTCTTTTCTTTCCTCGTCCATCTGCAGAATTCCATCTGTGCCAGGTGCCCAACATGGCATAGGGGAATCATAGTCTTGAGAGGGGATTAAAAAAACGTCATACAACTTACAAGAAACTTCTAAGAAGTTTCCTGGGCTCTTTGGGTGGTGCAGAAGCAGGGCAATGGTGGAGAGGAGCAGCAAAGAGAGGAAAGGGAGGACTCTGCTGGCTGTATCCCAGGTGCTCTTCTGTTGGGGAGAGTCATATTGGAAGAAGCAAAGAGATAAGGAGAAAAGTATGACAGCTAGGCCAAATCACCCAATATTAAGAAAAATAAATGAAGGGAATGAGGGACAAGAAGTGTGTCAGATCAGTCACTTGGGCTGGGGGAGGGAGAGACTTCTGAGAGCAGAGGTGAAGGGCAGAAGGGGGCGGGGACATTCAGTAAGTGTCCTTAAAATGGGAGAGTTGAGCAGACAATTCACTAAAGAGGATAGTGGAATGGATAATAAGTGGAGAGATTCTCAGTCTTATTACCAATCAGGGCAATGCAAATTAAAACCACAATAAGCCCTGGCCAGTATGGCTCAGTTGGTTACAGCATCATCCTGTAACTGAAAGGTTGTGGGTTCAATTCCTGGTCAGGGCACATGGCAGGGTTGCAGGCTCCATCCCTGGTCCAAGTGCATGTCATCCCCAGCCCAGGTGTGCAGAGGGAACCAGTCGATGCTTGTCTCTCTGACTGATGTTTCTCTCTCCCCCTTCTGGTCCCTCTAAAAGCAATGAAAAAAGTGTCTTTGTTAGAGGATAAAAAAGAAAACACAATGTGGTAAACATATTAGCAGAATGGCTAAACCAAACATGACCAACAAAATCAAGTACTCATCAGGATATATGGGAATTGGAAATCTTTCACACTGCTCGTGTAAACCCCTGGTGGTAAACTTCTTTCACTCTCTGTTAAAGTTGAACATATGCATATCCTATAACCTAGCAATTCTAAAAATAGGTACATACTCAGACAAAAGTGTCAGCACTGACCATCGTGCACATCCTTGTCCATAGCAGCTTTATTCATAATAGCCACATTTGTAAATAATGAAATGTCCATAAACAGTGGAACAGATAAACTACTTATATATTTATACCATGGAATACTATATATATCACTGAAAAACAATGAAATATGGGTGAATCTCACAAAGGTGATAACAAAAGAAACTGTATATTAAAAGCTATATACTCTCCTATTTTTTTATACAAAATCCAAAAGCAGACCAAGATAAACTATATGTGAGCACGTAGTTGCCTTTGAGGAGCATAGAGAGTAGTCATTGGCAAAAGGTGTGAAGGGTTTCTGAGGTTCTCATAACCTGCTGTTTCATGACTTTTGATGGTAGTTATATACACATGATCAATCAGAAATAAACCCACTAAGCTATACATTTGCAGTTCCCATCTTTTTCTGATTGTGTACTTCAGTTAAAACATTTTTTAAAGAGGAGGGTTAGGTTATGAACTAGATCTTATATATTTATCTGTTTACCTATCTATTTATTCATTTATTTTCAATAGATCAAAGTAAGATTATTTTAAAATTATTGTATTGTTCAACATGACATTGTGCCCAAACAAGATAGCACATGGGACTTAAGAGGTTAATTTCCCTGTATAATGTGCTTGGTTATTCATTTTTTCTCTTTATGTTTTCCTCCCCGATGCTTTCACACTGCACACTCCTTCTCTGTCGTTCTCTTTCAGCCACACAGAGTCTAAGGCTGACATTAAGACCATCCTGAGCCAGGATTGTCTCTGATAGTGTGAGATGTCTCTGCTGCTTCATCTGATGCCTGTTTGTTCTGGGTGATGAACAGGCATAGCACTTAGGCCATGATGTGGTTTTCGTGCATTATGGAGGAAATATAACAACAACTTGAATTCTGGGGAGTACTCAAGAGGTGGAGCGATGTGTGAAAATCACCGGACACTTTGGTTGAGCTATGCTGGGCTTTTTATAGTGGGACCTAAAGGGAGTAAAATACTGGGCAATGTTTTCAAAATTATGGTATAAATGCTTAAGCATTCTTTTGTTCTAAGAGCTACAATGTCCAGAAATTATCCCTATGGGAGTATTTTTAAACTGGACTTCTCAGAACTTTTCAGCTGTAAGACTATATACCTCAGGGGTGTCTATCTGTCTGTCTGTCTGTCTATCTATCCATCAATCACAGTGAGAGTTGAGACGAGAGAGCAGAGTAGACGGCTTTGGATCCATTTGTTGAGGACCTACATAAGATTTTGTTTCAAAATAGTTTGAGCTGCTTAAAAAAGACAACCACTTTTTAGAGGACTAGTAGTATGGTGATAAAAGATTACCAGACACCAGGAAAATTTTGTGCATCAGACAACGTGACCTAAAGATAACATCTGCCAGGGTCAAGTGTTGGAAGAAACAGCACTTAACATTGGGAGTTTGGAGGAGGACTCCCAGGAGCATTACCCTAGAAGAGGCCCCTGAGCTACTAGTTAGCTAATATGTAGGAATAATAACAGTAGTGAACTTTTATTGAATAGTTACTATTATTTAGTAATGTTAGCTATTTTTATGCATTATTTAGTCCTCCCGAGAGCACACTGCTTGCAGACATGATGGAATAGATGGTATCAGACTAACTCTCCCACTAAGAAGCTGCATAAATTACTATCCAAAGGCATCAGGTTGTACCTGAAAGGACCAGAATTTGAGATGTCGAGACAACTGAGAAAAGAAAATGCATTTTTTTGTGTGTGGCTATTCTCTGTGATGCATTCGTAGTGCATTAAAAGGAGTATAGAAGTCACACAGAGAGTAGTGTCCTAGATCTTAACAGGAACTTTAGTGGAATTGGGAGACAAAAATTCATGTTCAGAAATGCTAAGATAGCCATGATAACAGAAGACCAAGATCCCAGATAAAAAGGAACCAGAAATATCTGAGCCAGCTTTCTTCTTGTGGCTTTGTGTGAGGAGTCTGTAGACTTCTCCAGTGTACACACGAGGAGCCAGGAAGAATGCAGTGGTTAAGGGGCCGATCCTATTGAACTGCAAAGGCAGAAACTGTAGTCCAGAGCCCCCCAGGGAGGAAGGGCCCTGGTAAAAAAAAATGGCAAGCCCTTATTCGAGACTAGAAAGAGCTATAACAAGGGCAAACTGGAAATAAACAGTTCACTACTGGATCAAGACAATGTGTCTACCTATGCTCTGTCTTTCAGAAGAAAACAAAATCCTCAGTGCAGGAAAATAACATCCAGAGCCTATATAACTTTTTACTTAAAATGTACGATGGTCAAGAGAAAGCTACCAGGCATGTCAGAAAACAGGGCCAAATATCTGAATTGCAGGAGAAAATAGAAATGAAATATAGGTTATTGACATATTAAGATTATTGAATTTTAAAGAACTGTGATTAATCTGTTTAAGAAAATGTATGTACAAATTGATTATTTCACAACAAGAATCTATAGACAAAGATCAAATGGAAATCCTAGAATTGAAAAACATTAATTAAAAATGCAAGAGATGTGTTTAATGTTGCCATTAAAAAGCATAAAGATAATTTTATGCTACCTGAATGACATACTCGAATATCAGGACACAGGCTAAAAATAAAAGAGTAGAAAAAGGAATGCCATGTAAACACTGATCAAAGGGATATGGTGTAGCTGTACTGATTCGACATTGTAGATTTTAAAGACAGAAGTGATACCAAAAATGAAAGAAGCCATATCAATAGTGACAAGATGGGGGATTTGACAGGAATGTCCAATAATATAAAAAAGTACATACTTAGCACAATGTCTAAACCCAAAACTGACAAAATTAGGAAGAAAATGGTTGGTCCCACAACCACAGTGGGAAATTTTAATAGAGTGCTCCCTCTTCAGTTGTTAGCATCATCAGACAAAGATATGAGTAAGTGTGTAGCAGATTTGAGTAACAGCAAACTTGACCTAAATGGCATACCTAGAACTCTGCACCCCAAAGCTGCAGAATATACATTCTTTTCAATTAAACATAAAACATTTAATAAAATTGATTACATACTAGCCAATAAAGCAAGTCTTTAAAAATTCCATGGATTGAAATCACATGTAGTATTTCCTCTCATCACAGTTTAATTAGGTTATAAATAGCAAAAAGATAGCAAGAATATATACATATCCTATGGTTCATTCCTGGGTACCTAACACAAATGGGTACATTTGGCAGGAAAGGAAATGTACATGAGTGTTCATGAAATTGAAACTCACCCTTTGTCTATCAACAGTGGACTACAAAAGCTGTATGTTGTATAGAATATTCACATAATGGAATAAAGGGTGAACTATTGCTACACAAAACAACATGGATGAGCCTCACAGAGGTCATGGTGAGCAAACAAAGCCAGACACAAAGAATGCAATCCATGTCATTCCATTTATAAATCCCCAAACAGGTACAAATAAGCCATAATGATACAAGTCAGAATAGTGTTTTTTTTTCCTACCGTATACTTGGTATATCTCATTAAAAATATTTTTAAAAAGCCCCAAAACCAACCAACAAACAAAAAAACCTCCAGATAAAGAAAATGCAGAACTGCTTTCTGGGTGAAGAAGGCAGGCAAACACTACAAACAGAATTTTCTTCGTTTCTGATCTGCATTTTCCATGAACCTTCCTCTACCTAGTGAACTCTGGCTTTTAAACTCTATTAGCATCTTGTGTATTGTTTATTATGGAAATAAAAATACTAGCTAATTGGTATCATTTCACTGTCTCAGATATTTTTTTCCTCCTATCATGTAGGGCACATGAGGCAACATAATGTAGTGGTTGAAGACACAGCCCTGGAGACAGACCACTTGGTTTAAATCCTGGTTTACCAGTTGGGCCAATCACTTAAACTCCCTGTGTTTAGTTTCCTGTCTATGAAAGCAAGGTACTGCTAATGCTTGTGTCATAGTGCTGTTTGGGGAATTAAATGAATCAGTATTTAAAACTGTGTCTGGCACAAAAGTTAGCATTCTATAAATGTTTGTGATTCTACAAATGTTACTGCAAGTACCTTGGGCATCCCTTATACTTGTTTTAAGTCCCTCTAATACCTAGAAGTGTATGGAGCAATCAGAAAGATGAGGTTTCTGGAAAACTAGAGACAAAGATATTTTGGGAACTGACTCTTTTTTCTCTATGGATGAAGATGTGCTTACAATGATGACAAGTTTTGCTTATGAACAAGAACCTTCAATAGAGCAGCATAAATTAGTGTGTGAAGAATAAGAAAGGAAAGAGTTATTTTATACCGGCAGGACCCTACAACCCTGCAGAGTGTCAAGAGTGGCTTAGCACTGTGCCAGGAGTCAAATGAGACTGCCGCAGGGTGCAACCTCAGTCCCTTCCCTGTGCGTGCACCTCGTTTGCACCGCATCCTTCATTCATGACTAAGTAAGTTGGGGACTCCAGCAAGGATATCTATATGCTATTTGTGAAAATGTGTAAGCTACTGGAACTCTGGCAGCATATGTATGTGTATATGTATATGTGTATGTGTATGTATATGTGTATGTGTGTGTATATGTGTGTGTGAGTGTTCATACACATATGTATTTGTGGATCAAATTTAATTGAATTATACTGATTTGAATTGAAGCAAATCTTGAGAGACGTTAGAACCAGAGTACTTGGTGGTTTAACTCATAAGCTTTGGAGTCAGATGCATTTGAGTTTGATTTATCAGATCTGTGAATCTCCACAGAATACTGAACTGCTCAGGGCCTCAGCTTCCTCCTTTGTAACATGTGGGCAATAATCATAGGAACCCCACAGGGTGGTTGGAAAGATTCAATGAGATATGTGCCTGGAACATGTATTAAACACTCTGTAAAATCATAGAAATTACCATTATTGTGTATGCTATTTTCTTTGTATTTCTCTCAGCCAAGAAGCTCAAACCAGCCTGGACTGAATTGTGAAAATCAGCTGTAAGCTCTCAGAATGTGTATGTGTCCCTTCCGTATTTCTTAAAAACCCATTTTGTTTTTATTTTTCTGACACCCTGAGAGTTTGGGCGAGGTAGGTACTATTATCTTCAACTGGCATATGAGGTAATAACAGAGAGAGAGTGATTTGCCTAACAACCTCTTCACTGTTCACGGTGGAGGTCCTCGGTGCTAGCCTCGATGATTTTATTCCCTCCTGCTCTGTCTACATTCTTGTCACCGGGTAACCACCGAGAGAGTATTCATCAACCCCATGTAGGGGATTTCTGAAAGAGGGGTATTACCCTAAATCATCCCAAACAACATGTAGAAGAACATCTCATCTTTTCAGATGTGGTCGTTAAATGATCGCTCCAGGGCAGTGGAGGTTTTAAGAGATCTGGGAGGTTTGGTGTTGAAGTTTCATTGAGGGTCACTCCTTCCTTCTGGACCATACGTTTTCACTCTCCCACGTTAGAGTTCATTTTCGCTGCAACCTCTCCCCCGAATGGCCTTCTATCCTCCTGGATTCTCCTTGTTCTTAGGTGGGCTTTTTCTGGCTCTCTGCCTCCCAGGCTGGAGATGATCATCTCACCCAAGTGTGTTGTTGCTCATTTCGAGGCACCAACTAGGTAATGATTTTTTTACACTGTCACTCAAGGTTAGCTTGAGGGAAATACAGGTCGCCAGCCAATCCACTGAATGTAACTAAGGTGACTGTAGGGCTGGAGAAGGACTGTAGGGCTGGGGGAAATGTTCTACTTTCCCTCCCAGCACTAAATGTAAGTTGCAGGGGGTCAGGGACTTGGTGTACCTTCCTGCGAATGCCCCTGGGCATGGAACAGTGCAGGTGGGTGCTCGTTACATTCTTGCCGAATGAATGGATGATGCTCCAACTCAGAAATTCCTCACATTTCATACTTATGGTGTCTTTTTTTCCCACACTGTTCAGAGTTTTGGTTTAGATGTGTTGGGGGTCTGGTTGCTTGACTGGCTTAGTGTTTTCAGTCAATTTTTAAAGTTCTCAATGGATTTAAACACCCTCCTTAGAGTGGTGTTTTCTGTCTATACCCCCTGGTCCAGGTGTTTATGATAATAAACTTACCTGCTTTTGAAAGTTGGATTTTGGAATAAATAAATAAATAATAGCTGTTATTTTGCCCTAATTAAGTGCTAGCACTAAGTTACTTAGGAAATTTCAGGTATAAGGTTTTCTGTTGATTAAGGTCAGAGGATATACTTAAAATTGGCTTTTTGATCTGAGATGCTGTTTTCCACTCTCATTGCCGGATTATGTAGAATAG
>PVKM010011659.1:0-2500 GCA_004027735.1 Carollia perspicillata
ATATATATATTTTTTCCCTCAATCAGAATCTTCTAAATCTCTAAATCATGAGATTCAACACTTAAGTGGGATGTGCAGTACCTGGAAAACAATTTGCAAAATAGATTTTTAAAGTTCAGAGTAAATTGGAGAAAAGGCTACATTACATTTGAACCTTAATAAATACTTAATAACCCATAAGACAAATAGCCATGAATTACTAGAATGATTTCAAGCACAGTGCCTCCGAATAGAGCCAACCTGCTCTCTTATTTTTGCTCATTATAAAATAGGAGTTATAATATTGCAAAGTTTATTAGCTCTGTTGATTTGTGTATTTTATAAAATAAGACATTTGAATAATATGGAAATAGAGCCATTAGGAAAATCTGTTTCCTTTCTCTTCTCTATCTAGCCTCCTCTGCCCAAGATAGCTTTAAAATGTCTTTCTCATAGTCAGGGGGAAGCACGAACATTCCTCTAACTCTACCCTTTTTAATAGAGGTTGTTTATTTCTTGAACAGGAATATGTGTCGTGCAAGCCTGTGTGCACGAGTGTGTGTGAGTGTGTGTACAAGCTTAGGTCCTCAGGTGGAACCGTGGTTCCTGTGCTTTCGTCCTCGAAGCTGTTTTTCTGGAAGGGAATGGAGGCAGCTGTGTTTACAGCTCAAGTCTTGGCATACATTTACCAGAATCTATTATTCATATCATTCAGTATCAGGGAGAGATCTCAGGCCACCTGTCTATCTGACAAATTCACCCTTTTGTGAGCTTTCTGTTCATAGCAAATTATGTTCACATTGATGAATTGAGTTTTTATGAGCATTGCTAACTAACATTCTCACAGAAGGCCAGGGGCAAGAGCCTGCAAGTGTTTCTGGTCCACAAGTAAATGATAAAAAAAAAAAGAAAGAAAAAAAATGGTAGTGTTTAAAGACAATTTGCCATGGAGGGATAGTTAAATCATTTGGCAATGGCTTAATATTTATAATTCCAAGACTTTCCATAAATTATTGCAAATACTCTGCTTATAACAAACAAAAACATAGAAAAATCTACGCATTATTTTCTCTGTGGCACAGAATATTTAAAAAAAATTTTTTTTTTACATTTTGACAGGTAACCATCGACCAGGGCAGAACATAGAGTAGTTCAAGTATGTGCAGCATTAATAAATCCAGCAATTTTATACTATAATGTGGAAAACTTGCAGCAATTATAGCTTAAATTCCAGCTTCATATTTCCATAGATAGAAATGGATTTTTTTTAATCTCTAGAAACCCTATACTAGTTATGAAGCTAAGCCATGTGGCATGAGTTAAATAAATGAGAGCAATCTTTCACAAAAGACTACCAGAAATCCTTCTAAACGGTGGGTGGGGAAATACACAATGTTCATGATAGAAATGAAGATTTCCTCCTGCTTAGATACAGAATTGGTTCTTCTCTCAGACTTCTGAGAGAAGTCCCTTGTATCTATTCGGACTCTTACTCTGCATTTCATTTAAAGCAGCTGAAAAAAAGGAGAGGGTTTCACAAGAAAGACACATTCTAGTTTTACTTTACCCATATTTCAACGCTCTAATTCAGAATCTACTTAAAATGATACACTTGCTTTGGTGACAGATCCACTAGTCGGTATGTATTTAAATTAAAAAGGCAACAAAATGGAAATTTTACAGGGTAGTGAGAAATGTCAATAACAACTCGAGTTCTCGGTTTGCTCCCAAACTGTGACCCTGTTGTCCCCAAAGTCAGGTTATTACTTTCAATAAACTATAATGTTATCCTCTTAAATCTTAGTGAAAGTCGGTAGAAAATTCTAAAGCTCTTCACAGTAGCCTGCCAAAATGTGTCAGACACATCACCTTTCAGTGCAAAGACACCACGGCACAAAGAACACTTGGCATTATCCCTTGAAAACGCACACCTTTCCCGGGAGCAAATGGGAAGTGTAGTCTGTTAAACACCATATGTGAGGGAGTAGCACCAGTTTCATTTCTCCTCCAAATGCTACAAGCATCTGCCTCATTGTGGTGTGTGTGACTCTGGGGTGAAACTGGTGACAGCCAACTACCTACCTGGTCCTAATGGCAGTTGGCCTGCTGACCCCTTGAGATACCACTCAGTATGATGCTATGCTTCAGTGACCTCAGAGATAGAATGTCTGGGCCTTTGTGTTACTTTAGTAGCCTATGTGAACCTTGGCAAACTTTCCAGTGGCTGCCATTGATTTCTTGGGTAAAACAAGGAGACTGGGTTCGTCATCCTGGAAGTATGGAGAAAAGCAGAGGCAGATAATGTTTAAAAAATGTCCTTGACTTTTCTTTCTATTCTAAATATATTACAGATAGATGCTTGTGTCTTATTAAAAATCAATTTTGAGAAGGTCATGGCAACAAAATGCCACAATCTCAGGTTTGCTTGGAATTTTCGGTGATAAGCGTGGTGACCACTCATCCTGGATTCTCCATTGCAGTTCAGTTTTCAAAGGGCCTATCCTTTTGTCCAACCATATGC
>PVKM010011659.1:7500-32929 GCA_004027735.1 Carollia perspicillata
AACAAAAGATGTTTATCATGCAGCTAATAGGTACAGAAAAATTGAGGCAAAAGTAAAGTGTAGGGCTAAAATTATCTAGAGACTACCTCATTTCTCAACTCTTTACAGGTAGAACAAGTATTAACAATATCATTTCTAAACAGAAGAGAAAGCAGTATGACTTAAAGGGGTTGGTATTGGAATAAAATGTGTGTTTAAATGAAAGATGAAGAGTAGCCTATTTTTTGACTTAGAAATACTATTATACGATCTCATCCAGGAATTAGTGTTATGTTTATAGATTTTATTTTCCACACTTCAGAGATTTAGTTCAATAGGCAATATAATTCCCTAAGAAAAGATTTGATTAGGAAGAATCAGAAATAAAAAAATGGAACTAGAATATATTTATATACATGGCAATGCAGTGTACTTGGTCTTTCTTCAGGTTGCAAATATATAGTTCTGTGGCATTTTACATTTTCTGTACCCTCCCTGACAGTACCCTACATCCACTGTTTTTATCCAGGTGAAGAAAGTCTCAAACTCCAGCTTCGCTTTCCTGATTATGGAATATATTCACTAAGTGAAAGATTAACTGCAACAAAATAGCTAGAGAAAAAATCCATTGTATTATTTTCCTATAAATGGTTTAATCTGTAAAAAGTTTATTTTTCTTGCATAGAACAACTAAAGGTTGCCATCTATACCAAATACAGAGAATTACTTTTATTATCAAGATTATACATACTTATTACAGAAAATTTGGAAAATACATTTTGCAAATGGAAAAAGTCATCCATAATCCTATTACTGAAAGTTAACTTATCATGATCAATATTTTGGTATATTTTCTAGCAGTCATTTTAATTAACTTCTTAAACACCATATGATCAACTGTAATCGTACGGTATCTAAGCAATTGTACAAACTTATTTTAAATTGTTTCTTTTAACATGTTATAAAAATAATAAATGTTTGTTAAAGCTAACTTGAACAGAAAAGTAAAAAGAATAAAATGAAAATCATTCTGAATTTTATCACCATATTTTGAGGATATTTCAATCTGTTCGTGCTACATTTTTCTTCAGCCTACTTAATTTTAAAACATATATAACATGGAATATTTATATGTAATATTTATCATTGCTTGATTTTTCAGTCTTTCTCACTTTAATTGACCCCAAACTCAGTTTCGAAAATACAATTAGAATATGAATAATGTATTTTTACCAAAGATTCTTAGCAATCAATGGGAGTACATTCTTATCTTCTTCGAAGCTTTGATTTTTAAGAGGGAGAGAGTAAACTTATTGAGTAACTCTCCAGTGCAGTATTTTAATAATGGTGTTTGCTAGAAAATGCCAGAACTGAGTCAGCCAGTCACCATTTGAAATGGTTGGCACGTATTCCCAGAACTTTCACCTGAATTGTGAAGAGGGGACTACAAGAAAACCGTTTCCTGGTTACTGAGAATGAAATGAAAGCCAGAGATAATCTAATGGGGCCTTCCGAGTTTGGGGTCCAAATAAGTAAAGATACTTGGTTTTGTTTATAATGTCTCTATTCATGAGGTACAAATTTTGACTAATTACTTGCTAGTCTTACATAAGCCTTCAAGTAAACTTCGCAAGAAAGCAGTGTTACTATGAATCTTTGAATAGATGAGAGTATCTTTCTATGCAAAAGATAAATTATATGCAAAAGATAAATTAAGTATGCACACCATTTGGGCTTACAATTTCCCCCCTATAAACAGTATATATTGCTTTGTTTTACCTTAGAATTTAGTAAGATAAGTCCCAGGAAAGCCTGCTTGTTTACTTACTTGGTCTTATTTTTGTTGAAATATTTGTAAAATAGTGCTTAATCTTTATCATTTCAAAGTTTTGTCAGAATATGTCAAAATAGTGTATCTATTCAACAATATTTTTTTAGAACCTAGCTATTATTTTTCATTCTGAAATAGTTTTTCTTTATCTTTAATTTGGTACTTGACTATTACACATTTTTTTCATGTTCTGGTTTCCTCAAGTATACTTATAATTGTAGATAATCTCTCAACTCTTTGACTTCCAACATGGCTTCTCCCTATCATTGTGTGTGTGGGTTGTGTTCACATTCTGGGGATGCTTCTCTACTCTCTAATTTTTTTTTTTTTTTGCATTGAAAATATGGCCTTTAATGCAAAATTTATTTTGTTTTGCACTTTTAGTTTTCATACTGTCTTCTTTTACCACCTATCCCCTTATCATCTTATACTAGGACCTTTGTACCTTTTCATGTTACCTAGGTCTCTCTTCATGGCTTGCTGATCCTTTTCATTAGACTCCTCGATGTTCAAATTCTGTTAAAGATGTTAAAGTGTTTCCTAATTGACTGGTGGTCATTGTGAGAATTCTGTGCCTCTGAGCATTGTTCTCTTATCAGAAATGAGTTTTTTCACAGGTCATGCACTGTCAAAAATTTTGTTATGTTTACTCATCTCAAAAGGTGGAAATAAAGCCAACATTCTCTGCATGTTGCCTTTACCCTGTGCTTCAGTTCTGTTCTAATTCTTATTTTGAAGCAATACCCAGATGACAAATCAGTAACCACAGCTCTTACATTCATTTTTATCTAACATATTTATGGCCTTACAGCCTTACTGTCATCCAATTTCCCCTGCCATATTCCTTAACTCACTGTACTCTAAAAGATGAAATATGCAAAACATCAGAATTTCAAAAATGTATTCCCAATAGAAGCTTGCCAGTTTCCACCCCTCCTGTGTTTTACGTATGGAAATACAATACCTATGGCAACATGACTACGATACCTATGACCACAATAGTGGTCTACTTTCCACTCACTTTCTACTTTCCACTCACAACTTCAAGGTTATTTTATGGAGATTGCTATCTCCAAGTTAGTGCAGGTGAAAGAGTAGTCTTCAGGGACAGTTAGAAGGGGGAACAGCTGGTGAGAAAGGCAAGGAGGAAAGCATTCACACGATTCAACAGTTCTAACCATGTAGGACAGTGCTGCCCAGTCCTTCAGGTTGGCATAGTCCTTGAGTTCTTTGTCCTGAAATCAGGGAGTTGAGGAAAGATAAGGGTGTTTCTATCTGCTTTCAGAAGAGTAGGTTTTCTAGTTCAGCAGCTCAGTAGCACAGCTGCTCCCACCACTGGCATTTTTCAGTGAAGTTCAATCTGTCTTGAAGGAAATTACTCTGAACCTTTTGTCACCGTGTAGGCTGTCAGTCCCTATTTATTTTAAGAATTCTAGCCTATTTTCTTTGTCTTCAAACATATTTATTGACAAATTCCAAGAGGTGGTTTAGGTGTTGGCCACCAGATGCTATTTTAAACCAAAAGTCAAGATTTACATCATTTTTTTTTAGAGAATATCACATTGAAAGTTTGCATTCAGATTCTCCCTTGGAGTGTGACCTTTGCCTATGACTTCTTTATATTTGCACCTTTACCTAGAAGTGGTAACAGACCTCAGAGGAGGGTGTTGGTTTTTACCCCAGCCATTTGCAAGGCCCTCTGAGCTTCCACGAGATGCTTAGAATCACAAAATGCAAATTAATCATTTCTCATAATGATACATTTCAAAATATTTTTCCATTTGGGTGTTTTTTTCATGATCCAAACTACACCTTGGTTCTCTATAAAAAGAATTTTGTACTTTGCACCATAGAAAAAGTTTCGATTGGCTTGAATTGCTGGGAAGGAGGTGTGCGAATGGCCTGAAGTTATACATTTGCAGAGGAAATATCATCCAGATGCTCAAGTCAGCCTTTTCTTGGCAGACAACTAAGAGCCATACCGAAACTAGGTTTAAAATTTCTGACAAAAGAATTCCACAATCTCCTACCTTCGGAATGAACATTAATTAAAAGAAACAGTCATATCCCCCATGATCAGAGTTTAACTACTATTAATCAGAGTTCACCACACAATTAACACTTTGAACTGATTAGCAAGTGGAAATCATAGCAAGAAATGTTGGGGTTGGAACAGGGAATGGCCATAATCTCTTGCCCAACTCAGTGTCCCTTGTCTTTTTAAAAGAAAAGAATTAAGCACTCAGAATGCATCGGGCAGATTTTGTTTTCGGTGAGGTGTTTGCCGTTACATATTGCACATAATGTATGGCACTGTTAGGAGGAAAAAATTGGAGTCAACGTGGCTGAGAAGTTAGGTCTGCTCTGTAGCACTGTGAGATTGTTGACATCTGCCGAGGCTGGAGCGCTCGGTGAGCAGGAAATGGGGTGTCACTCTGAGTGGTAGTTTACCATTATCCTGGCATCCTAATGAAGTGTCTGCAGTGCACAGAGCTTCTGGATGGCATCTTAACGCACGGCTAAGCAAAAGCACTTCTCTCCCTGTCACTGTCATCCATCTGCCTGCACCCTACTGTAGCCAATGGGATGGAACCATGCTACAATGTGCTATAAGCCATTTAGAGTTGCACATTGCATAATCAGTCCCATCAAATATGTAAAAAATGGCTATTATTGGTTATTTTCCTCAAACTCTGGCACCTGGAGTTTGATACATTAAAGTTAAACTTTTCCAAGTGCTGTTTATGCTATTATTTTCCACTTTCCCCCCACTATCTAAATGGGAATGAGTTGCATCCTCATCGTCTTAAGTCCTGTTAATGAATTGAAAGACTCGTATGAATATTCATTTAAAAACTTCACTGTACACCACACTTGGTGAATTCATCAATTTACAATATAATGGAATGATCAGTTTGAGATATTTGTTTTTAAGGAAAAAAAAAAAACAAAGAATAAATCAACTCAGATCACAGATTGGTTGTTTTCATCTTACAGCATGTTATTTAGTTTACAGTGATAGTTTGAATTTTTTCAATAGGTTTCTTTAAAGACACAGTGCATTTCACCAAGTACATTTGCATTTTAAACTAGTATGTCAACGCTGGATGATTACATTTGGTGCTTTAAGATGATCCTCAGTGAAATTCAAATGCAGTACAGAGGAGGATATCTGTTGTTAGGTGGCATAAGTAGAGCAAGACGTGTGTGTAACCCTCTTGAAACTTCTGGATAGACATGGCTGCAAGGCAGCTGGGCTCTCATGGCAAGGACTGAGTAGCTAAGATGGCCACAAAGTTGAGAAGGGGCTTTCTGTAATGAGGACAACAGGAATCTGCTGAATTGGGGGAGGGGTTGGGTTAGATAAACAAAAGGGCATAACATAATTTGGTTGCATCAAGAATTTTTTCCGCAGACATTAAAACTATGGTAAACATAACAGCGGGGAGGCGCACACTGCAGCACAGTGGGAAGCTTAAAGCGTCTGCCCGCGCGCTGTGCTGGCTCCAACCACTGCTAGAACTCTCCGACTTTCATTAGCACTCAACGATTCACCCAGTTCCCCCAGAAAAGGACGAAAATCCAAGCAGCAAAGCCCCGTACTAATTATTGTAAATGCTCCCAGGTTACAGTATTTGGGGGGCAATAATGGCAGGATGGTGTTAAACTAGAACAAAAGAGTCATTCTGAATTCAAAAAGAATAAAGGGGTTTCTGTGTTGTTTTTAATCAGTGTAGCCTTTCCTTCCATTGGTAAGGCAGTGTGTTGAAATATTAGATGATCTCTTTACAATAAAATTTTAGGCCCTCCAACAAAAATGTGTACAACTCCTTCAGAGCAGTAAAAGTACAAGTTAATTTCACAAATGACTCCTCCTTTGCCAGCACCCACCCCCAATTTATGTGAGCCTGTCTCACAAGTCTCTGAAACAGAAACTGTTCCTTTCAATGGAAATTTGGTAAGAATACAAAAATTAATGTGGAACCAAATGTAACAAGGTAGGCTAACTAATGCACATCACTGCAAAGCACTGCATGTCAGGGTCAAGTATTTACTTACCCTCTCTACCCAAATAATGGAGTTATTTGGGAAAAATATTGGCTTCTTCAAGGGGAGAGTGGTTTTCTATTGATGCTCAGAAACATTTAGGATGGTAAAGTTTTTTTTAAATGGAATGATAGGCATTTATTTTTGCTAAATCTAGTCTTGGGAATCCGGTTTCTTCATTCATGCCCCCTCCATCCCGGCTGCTGTCGGCATTATAGCACATCAGCTTTCCTTCATGTTTGAATATTTCTCCAGAACTCATTTGCAAAAGAGTCAAAGCAATATTAAACACCACATCCAAGCCTTTTTTAAACACACAAAGAAATGGGAAAACACATCAGAACTAGACCATGGAGAAAATCCTCCTTTCAAATTTACTGTCTGCTTCACATGCTAGTATAAAATAGCCCACAAAGTCCCGTTTGTGATCCATTTGAAACAGTCTTGATTTGCTTAAATTGTCACATTTTTCTTGCACATTTCTTCCTGAATGCAAAAATGGAAAAGAATTCTCTTCCCTCTTCATTATAAAAGTGTAGAATTTCTGGCTTGTTTATTCCTAATGGAACACTTGAGAAAGAAGAAAATATATAAATATCTCTTTCAGAAGATTAGTTGTCTCAATCTTTTTAAAAGAGAGTATTTGTTCATTTATTCCCCGTAGTAAACAACTGGGGCTTTTTATTGTAATTTTCCATTGTCAAATTAATGCATTTCAGTTTATTGACTTGGTCCCATGCTTCTAAAACATCTTACCTTTTAATATTCTTATTTCTTTTTTATACTATATATTAATAGATGTCACTAGGATATAGATAGTTAGGAATAGAACCTAAGCAATTTTGTAAACAAATTTGTTAGAGAAACCTTCTACTCCATTGTAATGCAAGAAAACAGAATGTGAAAAAAACTCACAATCTAAGAAAATAACACTATAATTTACTCCTCATGAAAACCTTTTTCCAAGCCAAAGATTTCAGGCAAGAAATGGCCTAAGTGTTTTTGAGTATCTCAAATGAAACCTCAGAATTTTTGCTTGATTTACTGGTAAATATTCTATTGATGAAGTCAAGAACAGAGAAAATTCTGTTGACTAAAACAAGAAGGGAAATAAGCATTAAAAAAAAAAAAATAGACGGTTCACCCACTTCAGTTTGTATGGTCCAATGCAGTCCCGTTACAGAGTGGAAGGAAGTCCCTTGGCCATAATGAAGGTGCGTCCATATGTTTGCCTGCCATATATGTGGTTCTTCAAAAATTATATTAAGAATGCTAATGGAAAAAGTGGCTAATATTTTCAAGAAACTATAAAGAAAAAAGAGGGAGAGGGAGAGGAAAGCAAGCTGTGGCAAAAAAACCTGGGCTCAGCAGCTTTCTTGGGGAAATGGTGAGATGTGACTATGTGATTTATAATGAGAAAAGGTATCTACAACATACAATTTTCTACCTAGCTGCAAATAATAATTCATAGTGATGTCCCTTCCAGATAAAAGACCTTTGCTATGTAGGACCCATGTGGTAAAATGATCATGATAAATGTCAGACCAGTGCAGGTAACGGCTTTACAAACCATTAAGATTAGCTGGCTCTTTTTTCCGATGATAACAGTAACCATGCTGTGACTCTGTGTGGTAATAATATCTCAGTCCTGATAAATGCCAGAGCCAGGCAGAGGTGTTTATCATTCCCAGTTCAGAAATGCTGACTAAAGTTGCCACATGTTGCCTGTTTTTCTTCTTTTACAATAGTCCCACAATTTAAAAAAAAAAAAAGGCTGAATCATAAAATTATTTTATTCCCCATTTCTTAAAAGATTTTGATGTCTGTGCTGTTAACTGTCCCTGCTCCCAATGTCACTGTGTGGCCGTGGCAAATGAAGCGCCCGGAGAAACAGTCCCCATGCTAACCAGGATCTCCTCTTCATAGGCTCTTTGTTCAAGATGCATAGTTATGGATAAAGTTCACTGTGCTTCTTTTAAAAAGTATTTTTAACCCAAACGACAGGGGGAGATATTTCCTACTTAGCATTTGTTTTAATTGCGTGACAGATTCTAGTTATTTTCAAGTCAGATTTTTTCAATTCTCTGTAAATTTAATTTGCCTACCAATAGGAAAAGATAGACACACATTAAAGGTTTCATATTTAGAGAAGTATTTATAGGGTTTCCACCCTTGTAAAGACACAAAGATCATGCTAAATATAAAGAGCTACTTGAGTATTGGAAAATAATTACTGGGTTTTGATTAGAAAGACGTCAAATGACTCAAAATGCTAAGCCTTGTTTTTTTAAGCTTGTAAAGCTATATGTGTGTATATATATATATATATATATATATATATATATATATATATATATATATATATATATGAATAAGTATAGTTCAATGAAAATTCTCACAGGAGACTGAATTTCAAAGAAATAATCTAGTGAGCTTTATTTTCTCGCAGAAATCATGGCCTAAAGGTGAATCAGTAGCATTTGTAAGTCACAGAAAGGTACTTGGCCACCACGACACGTCCAAAATTATTTTTAAAAAAGAAATTCTGAGGAGAGCAACATGGTCATGCCTTTCCTGTGAAGACTGCTGCTGGGGTGTCAGCCATTCCTTACTCTCTAGCCTAGTGAGACAAAGAGTTTGCATTGCTGCAAAATTGAGAAATATGGCTCCAAGAGAAAGTTTTAGGTTGCTGAACTTTAGGAAATGTTATCATCCTAAAAAGCAATACCATTTATGACAAGTTACTGAAAGTCCAAAACGTGAACACCTGCCCTCACTGTCTAGAAGTCACGGAAGAGCACACATGAAAAAGAAAAGGTGACATCATTACTTTCCTGAAAGCATTTGGGGCTGTACAAAGAAGCGAAGACTAGTAATTTGAAGGCCTTCAGAAATTGATTAAATGATTTTTTTTCTTGCTTTAGTATGCATTGCATTTCTCAAATCTTCTTTTATTTATTTTTGGTATAATGAGCTGACACCTCAGAAGCTTTTGTATTTAAGGATCATCTTCGAGGATCCCTTCAGTCAGAAGAAAGATATAAAATCCATTGATACTTAAATTATAATACATCTTAAACTTAAACACCTCTTATGACATAATTTGTATTTTATCTGCCTCTCTGGATTATAAAATAGTAGAAGTTAGGGACCAGCTCTGTTTGTATCTGCCACGGGTGGGACAAAGGCCTTAATATATTTGTTTTCTTTAACCATGCATACATGTATGTTCAATACTTCAAAATGATTTAAGAAATAGATTTTTATTAAGAAATAGAAATTTAATTCTTTTTAATAATTTGTGAACTGCCAGAGAATAAAAGAAGAGGTGACAAGAAAGAGAGGTTGCACCGGAGATTAGGTTGGCTCCTCCCAGCCTGCTCTGGTTGGGCTCCCTCCTCCAGGACCAGGACCAGAAATGCCTCCGATGCTCCAGCTCTCCTCACAGGCGAAAGAAGCCAGGGACTCATGGCAATCCATTGGCCAGAGTATTTTTGTTACTGACATTTATTAGTTATAGAGAGCTATTTTCATTTTTAAAATTCTTCATAAAAGGCCTTCTTTATTGAAAAATCAGACAAAATATTGATATCTCCTGGAAGGACAAGCTACGGATACAACAGGAGAAGCCTGTTCGCCTGCGAAGTGATGAGCTCTAATTCTCAAGTGATCCCCACCAGAGACAGAAAAAGGTCTCACCTGAGTCAATTAGATCCCATTCCTGCTGCATCTTCCCTGCCCTGCAAGTCACATACCTCTGTTCTCAACTTGAAATGTTTTGACATGGATTCTCAACACCTAAAGTCAAACATACCATCACAGGCATTGGGAATGTGCCTTCCTTTTAATTAAATATAAAGTATGACTTTTCCAGTTTGGAGATGGGAGAGGGTATGGAAACTTGAAAAAGGACAAATTGCCAACACCAGGTTGGCATGAAGGCCATTGTTTATAACACAATGGCATGTCTATTTATGATATATTTGTCTACTTAGGAATTATCACCAAACACTCTTCGATAATGGACAGCGGTCTATGTATTTACAAAGCTATCACATAGTGTGGGCTGCTTCTGTTTTCAGAAAAAAGTACTAAAGAGTAAAATTTATGGTTTCATATGATTTTGGAAACAGCCTTAAACTATGAGCAACCATTCATCAGAGCTGATACAGAGGATGATTCTAAAGAAAGATTTTAATTTAAGGGGACTTACATTTATTTAATGAGCACTTACTATATGTACATTTATGTGCACTGAAACATTTAATTCTACTAACAATCCTATGAAATATGTACATGGGTTTTGGGTGTTTTTTTTCAGTGTATTTAAGTAAGGAACTAAAAACATCAAGAGTTCAAGCAACTCTCCCCAAATCATATTGTGAAGCAAGAATTCTAAGCTAGTTTTTTAAACACCTCTGCAATATACCACTTTTATTTATAATATGAGTTTGAAGTATATGTCTGTTTATATCCATGAATGAGTTTTGCATTTACCCTAGGAGTGTCCCTTCCTAGAGTAAATATAATTATTTAAAGGAATTTATAAAGCAAGTGTCGTCATGCCTTAGATGATTCCTCAACTCCCAACTTAAGTTTTGTAAATTGTAACCCATATCCTCAAAGAGTTGTAACTGGTTGCGAGGTACACTTAAAATGTTCTCTCATGATACTCACTTCTCCTTTAAGCCAGGACGGTCTCTAACTAAATTCTGAAATGGTCATGACATGAAAAGTATAAACCAGATAGAACTTAAACTGATTTCTTCCAAATATAGCCCTGACGTGTAAACGGCAACCATTTTTCACACAGGATGCATTATACATTCCAGAAGAATTTTCAGAAGCAGAACAGCTGTGATACCACTGACCTCCTCATGACAAAGGGGTACCATTGTCCTTTAAGAATTACACATCAGTGGAATGAAGAGTGCCCCTCATACACTGGTGACAGGGAGAATTTGGTCTTTTCTTCCTCTGGGAGGACCTCTATAAGAGAAAGCACAATTTATTTTGAAATATGATTCAACATGTGGCTATAAATAAGTTAAGAATAATAAATGGATGGATGATAAGGCCAGAAAAGTGTCCAGAGGTGAGAGGTCCAGGGTTCTGCACTGAACAGAACCCTTTCTATCACTGCAAAACTTTATCTTATCTCTTTGCAAAAAGTCATTCAGTTGTAAATATCCTTGTTTTAGTAGCAACATTTCATGCAGATAAATGCAAATGTAACCATCATAAACCATATTTTTTTAAAATGTGTCCTCAAAACCATGAATCAGGGGAAAACTATAAAGCCACATCCTTATCATAACATTTAAGGCTATTTCACATCATGTAAAAGATGTTAGTTACTTCTCTAAGTAGTCTGGAGTTGTTTTTGAAGAAGCTCATTTACAACAGAGTTCAGGGTGTTTTGAGAAAATGGGGCCAGGTGGGTGAAAAGTAGGTATCAGTGAGCAGCAGATTACTATTTTAATGTCTACATGTTCACTATGTATATTTTTACATATACTTTTTTTCACTACTAGATGGCAAAAATGAAGTCCTACAGAAAGGTTTTACATGCAATTGTGGGTTCCTAGCTTAGAGTTTGGAGAGGCTACTGGGTTATGGGTGGAAACTGGAGTGGAGGTATTCAGAGCATAGGGTTGATAAAAAGGTCACTCGGAAATAAAGGTAAGAGCACATGTAAGTGAAGGGAGAAAGAATTATGGAGTTTATTATTACTGGAAAGGTTTATTTAAATTGATTTTCAAGAGAGAGCAGAAAGGAGAATGAGAGAAAAACATCAGTTTGTCATTCTACTTATTTATGCATTCATTGGCTGATTCTTATTTGTGCCCTGACAGAGAACTGAACCTACAACCTTGAGGCATTGGGATGACTCTCTAACCAACTGAGCTATCTAGCCAGGGCCTGGAATGATTTTTATATAAGCCATTTAGTATACAATTTACCTAAGAGGTTCTCTAATTTCCATGCAGAAAAAGTTCTTTGTTTCCCACTTTAGTCACAATGTAAAAACGTCAGAGATATCTCAGTCTTCTCAAAACTCTCAATACTTCACAACAATGAGAAACCATATGCAGAAGGAGAAATATTAATAGAAAACGCTGTCTTTCACATGCTCACTGAATCAATTGAAGACAGTTGACACGTCTTCAGTAAGCCGTGTGTGAATCTTAGCTCATTAACCACTCCTCTATTATGTATGCGATTCCAAGTCCTAATATGACACATCAATAAACCAGATCTGAAAAGGTGTCATTTCGATTTTAATGTTTCCAATTGTATTTTTAGATATTCCTCGCCTTAGAAGTGTTTGTGTTATTTCCTGATTTGACAAGCTACAGGAGAGTAGGTGTGGTATTGATTTGAATGGGAAGCCACTGCTTTCCTATAACCTTTTCAAAGATTTCGTTCTGATTATATTGTAAGAAAATAAACTGCTACTTCTTGATAGTGTTTCAGCCCTCTCTGAGCCATTGTCCAGTTCCCCTTCCATGTACATATAACTTAGCCACACACATCTGTGTAGCACAGTTCAACTGTCCAGTCCTTCAAGTGTGGCTGAAAGTTGATAAAAGAAAAATATATTTCTATAAAATACACTTTATGTAGGATGTTTCTTGTAAGCAGATATGGAAAACACCATATACTTTACAAGGATTCTTTTATGTAACTGACTGCTCACCAATCAGATTACCAGTCTTTCAGCCTTTCCCAAGCGTTTAGCTTGTGAAATGTCAGAATGTCAGAGCAAGTGCATTGTCACTACTGGCACCAACTCAGTTCAAGTGCAAACACCTTCAATTTGAGTGCTCACCTGAGAGTATCATTATTGCTGAAAATGAAAAGTAAACCAGACCCAGCATGAGCCTCAAAAAAGGTGGGGGGGAAGGTGTGAACATTTATAAAGCAGTTACTTTTTATTAGTTGTTGCACCAGGTACATTACATACTATCTTGTTTAATCTATAAAACCGACTTTTTACATATTATTCAGAGAAAATAAGAAACTTGTCCAAGACCACACAGCTAATAAAAAGCTGTTATACAACTTAAACCATGGTCTGTCTATTCTAACCCATGTGTATATCTTTCATTCGTTCACTCGTTCTCTCTTCATTCATTTAACCCACTGTGTGCCAGTGGGAGGGCTTCCTTGCTTTATAGGAAAAGTCCTAGTTTAATGTGAGAAATTAGTAGGCATTCAGGCCATGGCAATATATTTCTTTAATTTTTTAAATTACAGTTTACATTCAACATTATCTTGTATTAGTTTTATGTGTACATCCCATTGGTCAGACAATTATATATATTACAAATCATTCCTCCTGATATCTGCAGTGCCCCAATGGCACCATACATAGTTATTACAATATTGCTGAATGTGTGTCCTATGCTGTACTTTACATCCCCACGACTATTCTGTAACTACCAATCTGTACTTCTCAATCCCTTCACCTTGTTCACCCAGCCCTCCAACCCTCTCCCCTCTGGCAACCACCAATTTGTTCTTTTTGTGAGTCTTTTTTCTGTTTTGTTTGTTCATTTATATTGTTCTTTACATTCCACATATAAGTGAAATCATATGGTATTCGTCTTTCACTGAGTGATTTATTTCAGTTGACACAATACCCTTTAGGTCCATATATGCTGTTGAAAATGGTAAGATTTGTTCTTTTTATTCAAGTAATATTCCATTCTTATATGTACCACAGCTTTTTTATCTACTTGTCTATTGACGAGCACTTGCGTTGCTTCAAGCCATGGAAATATTATGTGAAGTGTTGTATAAACAGAATGTTCTAAGTGTAACAGAACACAGAAGAAGGAGAACTGACTCTGTCTGGGGAAATTCATAATTATTTTACCTTATGGTTAAACAGACATAGTAAAGTTTTCATTGGTGCCAAGGCACCATGGCAATGACCTTGCAAATTCACATATTTTCAGTTAAGCAACCCCCAAACTTTCTTGAAACTCACTGTTGACTGGATCGCATGTTCCCTAAAACTGAAGCTTGCTGGATATAACCATTTGAGTCACTCTTTGTTTATCATCTGTCCAGCTTAATTTATGGCTGCTACTTCTGTAGTCTTCAATGTCAATCAATCACTTTTTTTGGAGATTCTGGCATTGACTTGGTCATTACGATGGCCAGAGATTTCAGTATAGTTCTCCTCTCCTCCATTCCCTTCTTCTCCTCTCTACCACCTTCTTTTTTTAAAAAAAGTAAGTGTACTTATTCAGGACTATTGGGACAGGTATAAGGACTACTGCTACCACCTCCTCTATTATCACTTTTATTGTCTGAACCAAGTGGTTCACCAGATTCTTAGGTAAATTCTATTACTAGCGTGGGCTATATATCTTTGCATATAATCATTCGTGTGTAGCATTAGCTTCAGATGGTTAAATTCAAGGTATCCAAGTATCCCTAAGAGCTCTGTCCTGGGCATACTATACAAATTTCACTCTCATCTTTACTGACTTGATTTAGTTCTTTTCATGAGTTTCTAGTATCCCATAGGCTCCCACTGGTTTTATGAAGCATCATACTGTCTTAGTATCATTCAGCTACAAGGGGACTTTCTATCCTTTTGGCAGGAAGGTTAGATCTACTGTTTGCTATGATGTTACAACTGGCTTTCCTTTTCTTTTTTTTTTTTTTCTTTCTCTCTCTCTCTCCTTTGTCTCTTTCACTGGCAGTTGTCCAATCCATATTATGTTGGAACTCTTCTAAGAATAACTGCAATTTTGAAAGCTGTGACTGTGGGAGGTATTATTTATAGGCCTTTGTGGTTTTAGGAGGAAGAAGAAAAGCTTCCAAGCACAGTTCTACTAGGAAGACTGCCCCCATCCCATTTTGGCCAAATACCATCTTTTGCAGGATATTTTTCCTATAATTTCTTATTTAAAAAAGTAGGGGTTTTTGGCAACAGGGTATTTGAACAAAACCTGCCACTTTCTGAAGTCTTTCTTATTCTACTGTATTAAGTTCATGTACCTAAAAACAGGTGCCTGCAAATTGGACTTTAGGAAGCACACTGTATTAGGAACCCTGTTTGGCTTTATTATAAGAAAACCACTCATAAAGGCTTCAGTAAACAGAGCATATTTTCTTGTGTATGAGAAACCCAGAGACAGACAGTACAGGACCGGTCTGCCTGCTCCACAGATTCAGAGAAGTGCCTTCTACCTGTGTGTTCCTCTCTACTTGGCCTCAGTTCTCTGTGTCGTCTCACGCTGTAACCATTCTGTCTGCATTCTGAAGAGCAGAGGTAAAAAGTCTGAAAAGCTAAATCGGCCCCCTATACACAATCTCCCCAGGAGTCCCACATAACACTGTGGCTCAACGGCCAATCTCAGTTACATGCCCACTCCAGCTGCCAAGGAAGCTGGGAGGTGAACTCGTTTAACTAGGTATATTGCCATTTCCTCATCCATGGGATTTTCTTGCTAAGGAAGAGGAGAATGGAAATTGGGTGTTTGTCATCTGGAGCTCCAAGCAAGAAGTTAGAGATGAAAGTATAGAAAGTAAAAGTACCTAAGTCAATATTCATAAAGTGTTTAAGTTCAATAAATTATTACAATTCTACACCCTGGTTAAAAGTAGGGTAAGATGAATTCCCTAGTGCATAAGTAACTTAGTTTTTATTACACCATCCCTGCCCATAAAAGTAAAAAAGAAACAAAATGAAGGAAAGCAATCCTTGTGGCATGCAGTGTTGAAGAACTTATTTTTTAAACGTGTGACTAAGTTTTATACCTTCAATTTTTTCACTTTCCTAATTTGTAGAAAAAATGTATTATAAAGACAGGATAGCAGAGTATAATAAAAAAATGTTTACTCTTCCACAAAATCAAGCAAACAAAAGAATATCAGTAATTAAATCACAATGTGGGTTCTTGTGTGTTGGTTTCTTTTGCTGCTGTAACAAATTGCCACAAACTCAGTGACTACAAACAACAAAAATTTATTCACTTACATTCCTAAAGGTCAGAAGATGGAAATCAGTTTCACTGTCTTCCTTCCGGAAGCTCCATTTCTTTCTCCAGTTTTTAGAGACTGTCTTCGCTCCTTGGCCCATGGTCCTGTATCACATAACCTTTTCTCTTTCTGTTTCCTTTGTCACGTCACTTCTGTCTCTGACTCTGATCCCCTTGATTCCTGCTTTACCACCTTTGTGATTACACTGGGCCCACCCAGATAATCTAGCAGAATCTCTCCATCTAATAATCCCCAATTTAATCGCACATGCAACGTACTGTTTTCTATGGAAGGTAACATATTTCCAGGTTCCACAGATTAGGACATGACATCTTTGGAAGTTCATTATTTACCCAACATACCTTGTATAATAGTAAAACCCTAAGATTTGATTCAATAGCTCAATCACCACCCTCTACATCACCTCCCCAGGAGTCCTTCCTAGCACTTTGACTTGAGTCTCAATGGCCTGTCTTAGTCATATGGCCACACAAAGCACACTGTTGCTGCTTTCATAGTACCACAATCTAAGTCAGAGTCAAAATGAAGAAACTCCATGACAATATTGAGTATACCTATTCCCTTTGACTACTGAGTTGGGCTTTAAGCTGTTAAGTTTTAGTCTAAAACTCTCCTAAGAAATTTGCTCATGTAGCTATAAAATCTTCTTTCTTCTAACCTTTGTTTTTATTTTATTTTTTCAGAAAAGCAAGATAACAACACAAGAATTGAAACTGTGAAGTCTCTTGTACAAAAACTCCCTCCACCAAATCGTGACACCATGAAAGTCCTCTTTGGACATCTGATGAAGTAAGTTATGAAGGTTTCTGGCTGTGTCATCGGACACTCATTTCCTGAATGAACAACATTTAATTTCAGATCTCTAAGGGTTTTCAAATGTGTCTATCTCAGGTGTTTCCCTCTCGCTGATCTAAGTCTTCTTACAGAAGATGGAGAATGTATTAATGATAGGAAGAAGAAGCTACACAAGGAACTTCTGAATGAATTTATTCCTCCTAGTCTTTTCCACAAATAGATATTTGCTGATTGATTGTCTGAACTGTTGCCAGAGCCCTGGGATGCCCTGCCTTTACTCTGTTATATAGTATAATGGGAAGAACATGAGATATTTCAGACATGAGTTCAAAACCTAGTGCTGCCATATACCAAATGTTAGGACCACAAATAACTTACTTAAACTCTCTGAAATTATTTTTCTTCATCTGTAAAATGTCAACTCAGATTAATAAGGTGCCATCCTTGTAAACAGCTAAGAGAAGAGTATCCCAAGTGGAAAAAAAAATAAATATAAAAACCCAGAGGATCCAAAGACCTTGATGTATTTGAAGAGCAGGCCAGGATAGTGAAAGCCTAAACAATTAGGGTGATGGTGGTGGGAGTTGGAGTCACAAATGTTAAGTGGTTATCAGATCACACAGGGTCCCACGGGCCACAGTGAGACATTTCTATTCTGTTGGAAATACAATGAAGAACAACAAAGAGTGCTAAATTGGGGAAGTATAAAAGATCACTCTGGCTACCATGTGGAGAACAGATTGCAAAAGTAAAAGCAGGGGAACCTGTTCGGAAGCTACCTCAGTAGTCCAGGCTGCTTGAGTGGAGGCCATGGAGATATTCTGGAGGTGGGTCAGGTTGGATGTGCCTGGTCAGGATGCAGTGGGGAAGGGAAGGGAGAAATTAAGTGTTCCTCTTAGGGCCTAGGCTTGAGTGAACGGAGAAATGTGTAAAACTGGAGGAGGAGCAGGATGAATAGGAACTGCAGAATGGAGAGGTCCGTTTTGGACATGTTAAGTTTGAAATGACTGTTATTCATTTGCCCTCTATTAGTGCCTTCCCCAGGTAAGGCAGAGCTCAATATGAGTGATGAGGTTTTAGCTTTCACCATATGCATACAGTAATGTTGAAGCCTGATAGAGTTTCAGATGTATTGGACAGTTCTGCTTTTGTGAGATTAAATCTCCTTAATGACCCATTCCTTGGGTCAGGCCATTCCTACAGATTACTCAACTAGTTCATTACATGAATTGTAATTCTAAATACAATACATGCAATTGCACACACAAAAATTTTAACAGTGGTGAGTATTTGATTAAAATTTGAAATTTGTCTGCTAGTCACTCTCAGCCTGCTAAACAAAAGTAACTAACATGTTTGTATATATCCTTCCACACCCATTTCTAAACATATGAAAACATGTGTGTGCGGTTGTTGCTTGTGTTAAAGCATATAATGCAGCACATGTCATCCTGCAACTACCTTACAACTCACAGTCATCCACATCATCGAACAGACTTATCTGATTTTTGCCATTGATGATGTAGTATTTCATGGTATGGACAGCTTGTAATTTGCTTAGCCACTCACTGCATTAGGTAGCATGTTTTAATCTAATTCACCATATTAGTTTCTTTCTCATTTTACTCCCAGAGGGGAACTTGTGTCAAAATTCAGAAGACCTCTTGTTAGAATGTCCCTTCTTGTCACCTCCACATTCTGGCTATGGTAAGAAACCTAGTGTGAGTTAATGAAAGGATCTTAGGCTTTAAAGAAGTGGATAAGTCTAGAGTCACATCCTTATTCTACACTTTACTCCCTTTATGATCTCTGGCACGTAAAATTGGATTTAATAATATCAACCATATCTCGTGGTTATGAGAATTAAATGAGATAATGCATATAAAATGCCTGGCATTAGGTAAGCATTCCTCAAATGTTCAGTCTTTTCCCGTAGGATCCAGTCACACTGTGAAAGGCATCTCAAGTTACAAGTAAATACTGCAATGCTTATCTCAGTAACTTTAACCCTACAAAGTCATAAAACAAATGGAAAACTATATTCTCTAATACTATAAAATACACAGTCTTGTGGATCTTGAGAAATACCAATTACTCAATCTCAATTATTCCATTTTTTCTGATGGAAAAAAAAAGCAGCTATAAAATGAAGAAATTGAGCATCAGCTAAATCCTTTGAAAAAATAAAACACACTGATGAGGACCCATCTCTTCATGCCATACAATTCCAATATGAACAATTAATGTCTGATTGTGTTTTTATATCTAAGTTAATTTCCTGATTTTGTTAGAACTTTCATTCAGCTCAGAAAAGATGGAAATAGATGTTTACAACTGTGATTTAAGATCAGATTATTATCTCACCTTAACAGCATTCACATTACAAGATTTTTGATCATAGATAGAAAAAGTATTATTTGTTAGCCACCAACTTTCTGTGAGTGGCATGACCATATTCCACTGTGCACTGATTTATAAACTGGGTTTAATTACACACAAGCGTGTGCACATGATTATATCTTGTTAAGCATTTCTTGCTAAGTTTTTGATAAACAGCCAATCGTGGCATGTCATCAAAGCCTGAGAAGACTAAATAAGAAGATTGTTTAACGAGAGTTTAAATATATTCATGTTTGAAAGAATCATTAGAATGTTTTCCTTAGTCTTGATGCATTTGGTAGTTCTTCAGAAAAGTCTACGATCAACCCCTGTATGTAGTGTTTATTCCAAATCGTTGCATATATATATATATATATATATATATACACACACATATGTGTATGTATGTATGTGTGTGTGTGTATGTATGTGTATATATATGTATTGAAGTTTCTTAAGTGAGGGGTCAGGAAATGTAATGAAGTGCCAGAAATTCCACTTGACCTACGCACTCTACAGCCAACAGAATAAAACTCCATTTTTTGCAGAGCACTGAGTTGCACATTCCCTTGAAAGCACAGTGACTACCAGCTGAGAAAGCTCAATACAGCACAGTTGGACTAGAAGCTGAATGCAAGCTCTGGCCACAAAGCCAGAAATTTAAAGAGTTATGATTCAACTAAACATAAGATTACACAATGGCTGTAAAAGTTAAATAGTCTCAGCGCCCAGAGTCCTCATTCTTGATCAAACTCAAGGTCAAGTTCTATGCTTTTGCTGTAATAGCATGAGACCAGGACTTCAGAATAAGCTATCGTTTCAATATGCCATCAACTAGAAACCCTTATTAACAGCCACTTTCACAAATTGACATTACAGTGAGAAGCACGGAAGGTCCTGGGGTACCTTCTGAATCATCACATAAATGGCAAGTTCTATCTCTGTGAAATATGTGTCAAGCGCATTTTCCCCTAACCTGCTTCTGTGAAAAGACAGAGAGGTAAAAGGAAGATGAAGTTAATGGGAGGAGGACCTGGAAAGATAAGGTTTACTTCCTGGTGTTTGGCAGTTGGCAGTTGAGAGCCAGGCAAAGGATTTATCTAAGGAATAGAGAATTGCCGGAACTTTATTTATCAGACAATTGCATATGTGCTTAGTGCTTATGAACAAGTTGCCTGACAGCAGAGTGCAGGGCAAACAAGACAGACTGAAAAAGGAACGCAGGAGGCCACACGGGAGCTGTCAGTGGATTGGAGTGGTGAACATCAAATGGAGGGAAAGGGTCCAGATCATGAGACTTTTCAAAGAAAACTTCCACGCAGTTTTTATTTCACTCATTTCTCTATTGCCCATATCTAGTCAGACCTGGAGATAAGTCTGAGGTTTCCAAGCTGAGTAACTGTGAAAATAGTCCCTGTGACATTAACTTTAAAAAAGCAAAAGCAGGTACTGTTTAGGAGGGTGCACCCTTTTCTCTATTTTGCAAATGCATCAAGGGGAAAGACAAAGATGAGGTTACAGAGAACTAATAAAATAGGTTGAGTCCTGTTTTGTCAGGTGTATACTGAGCCAAGCCCTCTGCACACTGCTCACTGGGATGTACCAACCTGCATGTACAAAAAGTTGTACACATAATATATCTCAAGAATGAAAATTTTGAAAATCTTTATACCTTTCGAGTGGTCACCTTCATTGCTGGGACCCTATCCTAAGTAATGGGAGGTGGTTTATGCAGATAAAAGCATTTACAATAGGAAGTTTGCACTGGTGGAAATCAGGAGACAACCAAAGTGTTCAGTAATAGGGGAAAGTTAGATAGAACATGGTTCATTGTATCAGAGCATACCTCATTTTTTTACTGAAAGGTAATTCACAGTTAATTGTTTTTTTTGGGGGGGGAGGAATTCTTGTGTTAAGTTACATAAAGTCAGGGATACAGTATTTTATATACTCAAAGAGAGTGTAACTATAAATATATAGAAAAGTTGTGCATCTGGAAAACACTGTAAAAATATTTGCTGAGATGTTAATATCTCTTTCTTCAAGTTGTTGAATTATGAGATTTTTTTCCCTCACATGTTTCTTTTTCTCTTGTACCAAAGGTGTAGAAGGTGACACTGAGCTTAAGAGAAGAGGTAAAGAGATCAGGCTTGGGAGTCAGGCAGACCTGAACACAAGTCTTGGCTCTGCCACTTACTGAGGTGTAACTTTGAACCAGCCACTTGACTGAGCTTTCGTTTTTCTTGTCTGTAAAGTACAGGTCATAGCAGAACCTATTTCTGTGACGAGGAGTAAATGAATAATCTTTTTACTAGCCCATATTAGGTTCTAGATAAGCAGTATACACTGACATACACTATTTTATAGTGAGAAAGATATAAAATAACGTTTAATGAAATAAATATAGGAAGAATTGCAAAGTCTGGGTTGCCAAATTTCCTGGCTTCCAGAAAATTCTTTATCTCACCACAGAATCTTTTCTCCAAAACCATAGTTTCCGTGCTGGCCTGACTCAGCCAGTTTCCCCAGTATCAATGAGGCTGTTCTCACATGTTCTATGAAACCACATGACACCCCCAATGCCATGCCCAATCTCCAGGTGAGCTTCCCAGACTAACACTATTCTCTCACTGGCTCTACGTCCACCTGATCCACATCTTGTTTCATGTTCCCAAATCCAACCCTTTTCACCTTCAAAGCTGGAGGGTAACCTAGTCTCCTTATTCTTCAGCAGATGTGAGGAGGCTGAGCAAGCCCAGATCTTCCTGTGCTTCTCCTGCAGAGCCTTGCCGAGTACGGAGGTTTCCTGGGGACAGTTCTCTTGCTTGCCATCTAACTTATCAGAATGTTTCTCACAGCGAGAGTTTCCTGCCAGGCAGAACAGCATACTAGCTTTGTGGAAGCCTGGTAATTGAGATATTTTGATGCCAGTAGGGCCTTCTCCTATTCCTCAAATCCCCAGTGTAAACCCTCCTCAAATCCTATCAACTACACATCTATCCAGAAACTGGCGCTGAACTTCTGAAGTCCTGGGATTCCTGTTGTCGTGAATGTCAGTAAGGGGTTCTAGCTATTGCTGAAGACTGTTCCCACATTTTGATTTCCAGGATATAGTAATATATGATAATTATAGAAAATTCAGAAAATAAATACAAAAATATGCAGCTAATCGGAATTGTTAGCCAGATTTACTTTGAGGCATGCATTTTGGAAGACAAAACAATCTCAGATTTTTGAAGGGGGTGACATAAAAGTACTTTCAGTTCCCATGTAGGTAGGTATATATTGTTCAAAGAAAGTCAACATGTCCTTAAAATGTGTGGCTTTTAGAGATGACTTACGAAATAAAGTCATCCATTGGCTTTCAAAATTAGCCTTGGGAATATACAGTGTCTGGCACAAATAACGCCCCTCGTTATTACAAAATCATAAGCATGTAATTCTGTAACATAACGGTATTACACTCAAGCATACCATATGACATTTTAGGTGAAATGTTCAAATTAAAACTATAAAATATTATACCCCTATTATTGCCCTACCAACAACACTCAAGCAGTTCTTACTTCTGCCGGACCCTGTGTTTGCTGCAGGTTTTAGATGCAAATAACATAGGACACTTGCACTTTGTAAAACAGACTGAAAGCAGAGCAAAAATATCTTCCCTTTTGTATTGACTCTAAGCAAATCTTCCAGCTGTTCATAGAATTCCAAGGTGAAAAAATGATATGGCTGAATAGACAAATCTCATGGAAGCATGCCAGTTGAATGCCTCATTGAAAGGCAAAACTGTTGAGCTGTGGCTATTTTGTGAGAGTAAACTGATATTTAAAGCTTCTCTGTGGCCTTCATGGATGTTGAACAAAATACTCGACAAAAGCATGTCAAAGGCAACTCAAACGATGATGATCTAGAAATATAAGGGTTGTCTGAGGAAACAATGATGAGGAAAAAATTCATCCACCCTGTCTTTAAAATAGCATAGTGGGCATTTCCGATATTTGGGGGTAGGGGACATGAGACATGGCTAAAGAAAGGACTGGAAAGCCCACGAGTCCTTGGCCTTCTCACTGATCACGAAGAGCAACGCCTGGTAAAGCTCTCTGCCTCCCCAGGCCTCTGAACACTCAGTTCTGCTGTGCCTTGGAACAGGCTGTGTTTTTCTATGCTGTCTTCTGGCACGCCACCCTTGTTCTGTACACTTTGTCTGTCACCCAACCACAATACCTGATATCCAAAGACTTGCAGGCCATGGGTATTTTTACTGGAAAATGAGGAACCTGTGCAAATTGTTATTTTCTTTTTTTTCCTCCCTGAGGGACAGAGGCTGCAAGTTGTTTGAAATAAGCCAGAAGCCTAATAGCTCCTTTGCTTGTGTATTTGAAATGGCACCCTAATCACTTTGAAGAGCTAATGTACTTCCTATGGGTCTGAAATTTCTCAACTGGACTCCCGTGGCAGAATTTGACCTGGTAGTTAAGAAAATTAATTACTCTGATCATGAGGATGAAGCAAGAGTTCCCAACTCCCTGTAGTAATCATTAAAATGTCATCTACTTAGAAGACATCTTGGCACAGAATTTATAAGGTTTGTGAGCTGGGAACTAAGGTTCAATGATCCTTCCAGTGGTGGATCCTTGTTCTGAAGGAAGGCTTTAAGAGATAAGGTTTTTTAAGACCAGAGTGAAATTATTACTTTTGATCTTTTGATTTAACATTTTATGGTAACATTAACCACTGAATAATAGGAAACAAAACAAAACTTAAAATGGCTACTGCCCATCTATCACTGTCTTCTCTACTGTCAGTGGTGGCCCGCCCCTTGGAGAGTATTTCTCTCATGAAAGGTAGGGATTTTTAAGTTGCCCCACCCTTCTCCACTAGGAATCCTGGCCTTTTACCTAATGGAAAGAATGAAGGATTTGGAATCAGAAGACACAAGCTCACATCCCAACCTCAGCCCTCAGAAGCTGAACAACCTTAAGAAAACCTTTTTAATGTCTCTCACCCTCCCTTCTGCTCATGTGTGCAATAGGTCAAATAAATCCACACTTGTGAAAATATTAACTGTAAAACCTTATCCACCCATTCCTTTAGGAAGTTTTAATGAGTGGCTACTGTATTCCTGGCACTGAACTAGATCAGAGATCAGAAACTATGGCCTATGGAACACACCTAGCCTGCTACCCATTTTTCTCAATAAAGTCTCGCTGGAAAGCACGCGCGCACACACACACACACACACACACACACACACTTAGATATTTACGTATTTCCAATGGCTGCTTTTATGTTGCAATGGAAGATTTATACAATTATAACCAGTTATACTAGGCTGAAAATATTTCCCCTCTGACCTTTACACAGAATATTTGCTGACTCCTCAACTTGGTACTAGAGACAGAAAGAGGACTTTTACTCTCATTCTTCCTATAGTTTCCTGGAGTAAATTAGTAAACAATTATAATAAATATGCTGCCATATCACAAGACACTATGAACACCAAGCAGGAGCTGAAATTTAGCCTAGAGAAATGAAAGGGTGCCTCCCAGATGCCAGAGGCTGTCTTTAAAGGTGGAAGTTTGGCAGACAACAGGCTGGCTCTAAGCAGCAAGAATACTATGTACCAAGAGGCACAGAGGAGAACTTCACTGTCATAAAGAAATGGTGAATCCTCTGGAATGATTGGAGAAGTAGGAAACATAAAAGAAAAAGCAGAACCTAAACTGAGAATGTAGTAAACTAGAGCTTAATTGTGAAGAACATTACATGCTTTGCTAAAGAATTTAAAATTCATTCTGTAGACAATAGTAAATGACTGTAGGGTCTAAAGCAGGGAGGTAATGGGATGTGATTTGTACTTTAAAGATCACAATCTGTATGTGGGGTAGGGTCCTAGAGGGAACAATGGCACTTGCTCTGCTCTCTCTCAGATTTCAGTCCCTTCTGCTGCTTCCCACAGCCAAGAGATAGCCAACCTATCAGATGCACAGTTCAAAGCAGTGGTGATCAGGATGCTCACAGAATTGGTTGACCTTGGTCGCAAATTAGATGAAAAAATGAGGGTTACACTAAGTGAAATGAAGGAAAACGTATAGGAAACCAATAGTGATGGGAAGAAAACTGGCACTTAAATCAATGGAGTAGACCAGAAGGAAGAAAGAAACAACCAAACAGAAAAGAATGAAGAAACAAGAATTCAAAAAAATGAGGAGAGGCTTAGGAACCTCTAGGACATCTTTAAACATTCCAACATCCAAAATATAGGGGTACCAAAAGGGGAAGAGGAAGATCAACAAGTGGAAAACTTATTTGAACAAATAATAAAGGAGAATTTCCTCAATCTGGCAAAGGAAATAGACTTCCAGGAAGTCC
>PVKM010011660.1:5675-32948 GCA_004027735.1 Carollia perspicillata
TAGGCAGCGTCAGAAGAAAATGTTCCCACGACAGGCCTTCCAAAATATCTGCGTCAGCCCGATGAGACCCACTGTGCCACCTTATTCTGCCATCCGATTTCTTGTCTTTGGAGCCTCTTCGGAAGGTAAACTGCCGCACCCCTTGGAATCTGGTGGAATAATAGTTGTGTATTTGGGGCACACTGAGCATCAAGAGACTGCAGCTGTTTACCTGTCATGGGGCAAAAGCCAAAGCGAGTCACCTGAACTCACTCCTGACAGCCCAGGCACCTCGGGTGGTGCCATAACGTCTTATAATGTATCAGTGGTACCCACAGGAGAGAGGAGCAAGGTAATGTGAACACTCAGTGACTGGTCAGAGTTGGTCGAATTGCGGCAAAGAGAGAAGAAGCAACACGCACCTAGGAAGCAGTACAATGGTACATTGAAAGGCTACTTCATCAAATGTGAGCCACACGGGCGCTTTACCACTCCACGGCCTCCGTGAGCATCAGATTCCGCACGGTGCACCACTGCCCTGTAGGAACTTCATCTGTTATGCCGGAAGATTTATTCATATTCACTAGCCAATAATTCTAGCAGAATCAACTCTCTGATATTCACGATACCTTTGAGATGCCCTTCACATTATGGACGAGGTATTAATTTAGTTCCACGACAGTGATCTCTCTGAGTCATTACTCCTCTAATTAATAGTGAAGAAATAATGGGTAACTGAGGGTTGTAAACTTGGTAATGTGTGAAGTATGACCAGAAATAAGATTATTAGATAGTATTCAAATGCTTAGCCCCTTATTATTGCCAATAATTTACAATGGAAAATGAGATTGAAAATATTTAATGTGACTTAGTTTGGAAAGCAAGGATAACAGATCCTTCACTGCAGTTTATAGTCCGCCTAGAGAGAATGGGTTTGGCTTCCTGTGTGGACGTGGCATGATTGAAGGTTCTACTGTCCACACCATCATACATTTTGATGCTGTCAAAGATGCAGCAGGGGATTAACTTGCCCCCGCTTTCTGAACACTGATGAGCCTGGAGTCTGCTGAGGAAGGCAGGTGGAGATCACTGCCCGGTGCCTGAGCCCCTCCAGGAGGACCAGTGTCGGCCCTGCATGGGGATGAAACAGGTGGCCGCCAGTGGCTTCTGAGGACCCTCAAAATCTGAATTTGCCATTTGTGATAACACTTTTTATTCACCTGACACTTTCAGTTTGAGATAAGTGTAGAATCAGTCTCTTAAATATCGCCAAGGAAACGAGGAAAGGGAGGTTTTAAATTTATTTATTAAGCCAATCTATTCTAAATACACAAAATGTGCAGGCACAATGACTAGTGCTAAAGATACAAATATGGAAACAATGCCTGCTCTCAAGCAGCCTCCGGGCAAATGAAGGAGATGAACAATCGACCAGCGAGGTGGGGCAGGGCGAAGGAGGCAGAGGGCCCCTTGAGTGCACAGGCGGGGTCTGACTGAGACAGGAGGTCAGGGAAACGAGAAGGAGGGCTCGCTGCATCTGAAACACTGAAGTCAGGAGCTCTGGCTCTTGAGTCCTGCAGACCTGGATTAAGTCCTGCAGACCTGGACTGAAATCCTAGCTCTGCCCCTATCTTCTCTCCAGGCTTGGCCAGCTGTTTTGTGACTTTAAGCTTCCTGTGTAAAATGATGATAATAATAATGCTTACCTCATGGGATTATCATAAAGGTTCAGCAAATGGTACAGGTATTTGTACTAGGTGTGGGGCCAGCATGTGGTACATGTAGAAAAAAAATCAGCCACTTATATTCTTACTGAAGAGCCAGTGGGAACCATGAGCTGAAGAAGGGATGGATGGACATTCCGAGCTAAGGGCGAAGGGACCAGTATCAGCGGGGTGAGCTCCATTACCAGTTTTTCAGTGGGGCTGAAATACGTCTGTGTAAACGGAGAAGATGAGACTACAGTGAACACAGAAGCCAGGCCTGGAGGACTTGTGTCTGAGCTGGGGGGTGTGAATTTTGTTCTAAAAGCTTTGGGGAGGATGGAGGGTTCTAAGTGACAGAGTCAGATTTGTGACATTCAGGTGACTGAAGGCAAAGACTCTCCATCATTCATCTGAAATTACGTCCCCAGTGCCTGAAAGAAGTTAGTTGAATAAATGAAAGTCTGTTTGTCTCACTGATTAATTTAGTAAATGACTTCTTTTGAGGGTTCTCATTGTACCTTAAGTCCCAAAAAGGTTAATTTACCAAATAAACAATTGGCTCTCGTTTTGCTTGCTAAAATCTGGCCCCACGTGGCTAATTCTTCTCTCCCATAAGAAACTGGGCACATGAAGGAAGTGACTGAACGGGTAGATACACAGCGAGCAGCCCGTGACACCTGCGAGCAGCCGGAGGTCACCTGAGGCCTATTCTCGAGAGTGAAGAGACACAGGGCCCAACTCACACCGGAGGCCATGTTCGTCTCCCCCTTCCCAGCAACCAGCTCCACATCACTCATTAGTGCTCCTGGGGCAGCTCCTTAAAATGTGCTAATGGTTATCCACACTTGCAGCATAGCACATCCCTTCACCCAGCAAATTTATGCATGCTTAAATTTATGTGTGGAGCTCTGCTCACCTGTTACCTCCCGGAACTGTTATAGAAGCCGTTGAGGTAAGTACTGTTGTCATCACCGTCTTACAGATATGGAAGCTCAGGTTTCTGAGACAGTCATTAAATAACTTGCCTAAAGTCACTGAGACTCAGTGAGGTCAAATCACTTTCTCAAGGTCAACAGCTTCTGAGAGGCAGAAGCGGTTATTTTCACCCACACCAGCACCCTCTTACTACGGCACTACAGAGAGAGTAGAGGACAGGACCGTTCATTCACTTAATGTTCATGGAGCATCGGCTATAGGCCTGGATGGTAAGCATCTCCTGTCCTTGCACTAGGGCTTCAGCAGTGAACCAAACACACAGAATCTCTGCCCACAGGGAGTTTACATTCTGATGAACTTGACTTGCTTGAGCTTTTCCAAAGGCTTTGTTCTCCCCAAACCTTCCCTTACCACTTCTGGTCCTGTTGATACCTTACCTCTTGAAGTCCTAGAGCTCATGACACGTGTACCCAGAATGACACATGGTCCCTTATATAAGTAAGACATGGCCCCCAGCACTTGGGTGCTAGGCATCCCTGCCCACTCCTGTGTCACTGGAGAGCACCCAGGCTGAGCAGCTAGGAGGAACAGGGCGGGGGAAAAGCGGGGTGGAAATGGTCAGAGCAGTAGAGGAATTGACTTACATATCGCTTTTTCATTCTTGGTTGCAGATACTGTTTGCAAGGGTCATTTGACTCTAGGAGGCTTTGCAGTGTGCATTGGTTTTGGGTGTGGGGAAGGCTCACTGTGAGCCTCTGCTGCACAAGAGCAGTGTCCTGTTCTTTGAACCTCCCCAAGTTCTCAATACCTTTCAGGGTAAATCTCAAGTATTTAGGATAATAATAGTAATAATAGTAATTTCATATATCTATGGTATAATATTAATGTATTAAAGTAATAATAACAATCTTTCCTGAGCACTAATTGTGTGTTGGGCACTATATCAGATGCTTTAATTTCATGATCTCATTAATCCTCACTGTGACCTGCTTGCTCTCATTATTTTCCTGTCACCATTTTGCAGATGAGGAAAGCAAGGCTCAAGGTCGCCCAGTGAGGAATTGGGTACCTGGTGGTTCAACCAGCATGTTCTGGAATGAAGATGAAGGAAACGTGGGCATCAGCCTGTGCTGCTCCCGGTCCTTCCCACCCTTCGTGAGCAGGGTTTATGGTAGAGCCGGCCGCTCTTTCCAGCCTGACCCTCTCCTCCGGGTGACACCCCACACATTTCTCCACTTTCTCTGATAGGATACTGAGCAGAGGGATGCTTCTGAAGAGTTCTTGCTGAAAGCATCTTGTCAGAACAACTGTCTAACCTTTGGGATGGTGACTGAGGAACAGAAGCCCAGAGCTGGTGACAACATAGGGCGCATTGGCAGTGTCCTGACTTCCCTGTTTGCGCCGTTCCATAGACTGTTCCCGTCTATGTACAGGGCTTGATGAGCTGACTCTGAGCAAGAGAAATGACAGGTTAACCTGTCTTTCACTTGTTTTCCATAATAGATTAAATATTTCTTTAGTCATTAACATTTCAATTTATTCATGCACTTCCTGGCATCCTAATGGCAATATTACAGAATTATACCTGCTGTATAACCATCGACTTTGACAGCTCTTTGTGTGCCCATAAGTGCCCCTCCCACTGTCTTTGTTGGCCAGTTGATTTGAGGAGGCAGTCTGCTTTCTTACACCATCCCACCTACATTTTGCACATAGATTGTTAAACAGGGAAGCAAGGCCAGTGAATTGGGTGATACGGAACTGGGTGAGAATCCAAGCTAACTCTTGCCATGTACTAGGCCCTATTCCAAGCACTTTACATGTATTAACTTGATAATCCACCTACAACCCTATGAGGCAGGGTCTATTATTATCATCATCTCCACCTATAACAATGAGGAAGCCGAGACACTGAGAGACAGAGTAATGTGCTCAAGGTCACATTAGGTTAGTAAGGGGCCGGGTCTGGCTCCAGCTCTACACTCTGCCCTACTGCATTGTGTCCTCTGGGGAGGGGTGTGTCCGGGGACATAATAAAGGCCTGCCTTGTCCACACATTGCCTCCTCTTCTGTGACCTGCTCTTACATAGACTACTGCTGCTGCTGTTGGGCTTTGGGGGGAAAGTGGCCAACCGGAAAGGGTGTGATTAAATACCCCATTTCTCATCCTTGTATCAAACCTCCACATTGTAGATTTTGTGTAAAGGCTCATGGCTTTTGAGAAAGTGTTAGGTTTAAAACACATGAGGCAAGCATACATTTCACTGAACGATTTTAAAGCACCCCTCACCCCAGGTTTTACCATTTGAAGATCGGGACTGAGGCGATGTGCCAACCTCAGGCATTCCTGAAAACTAGGGCACTTTCTGAATTTGTAGGCACCACAACTTTAGATTACAGATGAGTTTTCAGTCGAGCTCCTGCAAATCGGTTCATGTGTTAGGACAAATACGCTGCTTGGGCGCATGCCAGGAGGTAACTTAAGGTAGCAACAGAGATGTGTGTATGTTCCCTTTAAAGTGATTCGTCAGAGTAATTATCCCTGTGCTTCGGCCTTAGAAGCACAAACTGAAGCTTCTTGGTGGTAAGGGAAAGAAGCTCGAAGGAGTATTTTTTTAGAAAACAGGCATTACCATAAAAACCTCTCCTCTTTAATTCATTAAAAATTACCACAGTCCTTTCAAATGAGGATAAGACAACTATTTCTTAATGCTTGTTCATCTTGAATATTATGCCAATAAAATTAATTTTGGTTGATAGATATGCAGAGGATAAATGAAGCCCACATGATGGATTAATTCTCCAGTAGTGCAAACAAAAGCTTTCAATATTTTATATCACATAATTAAATGCTGTTTATTATTTCTAGAACCAGAACTTGGGACATGTTACTTGATTGCTTCAAGAAGACAGACGTGTTTTGTGGCTGGTATTTGGAATTAGATATTTAAAAACCCTGCACAGCACCGCTGGTGAGGTGCACCTGCAGAACAAGGCCTACCTGCAGAAGTCCGGGGGCACCATGCCGTACACATCGATCCTGTCACACAGCTCCAGCGCGATCGTCATTGTGAACCAGCCAGTGCTGAGCCAAGTGTTGGAGATCTTCCTGGAAGGAGCAACAGTTGAGTCTGAAGGCTGGTGAAATAATCGTCATACCCACTACCATCTGAAACCCTTTCTGGAGCAAGGCTGACTGTAAACACACAGTCTCCCTCTCCATTTGGAAAAAGCTGGAACTTTACCAGAGAGATAGGTCTTCCAGCACCATTCACGTTCCAGGGTACCATGATAAATGCTACTGATGAGCCACCATGGTGGACCTGTGATGTTCCAATGTTGAAGTGCTTATCACCACAACTCAGGTCCTGTAAGAGGATGATCCCCTTGGGTCAACCCCTTATTAACTGCAATACTTGACTAACTAGAAATATTCCTTGTTCCCCAAGCAGGGTGGGTAATATGATTAAAAAATGCGTCTGACTATAAGTTGATCGATCTATCAAACAATCTAGTTGAAACTGGCCTTCCACTGGACTCATACCAACAACTCGATTGAATTTCTTTAGGAGTATAGTAAGTTCTCACTTAACATCAACAATAGGTTCTTGGAAACTGCCACTTTAAGCAAAATGACTTATGATCAAACCAGTTTTACCATAGGCTAATTGATATAAACAAGAATTAAAGTCCTTTAGAATATTTCTGGTAACAAAAAAACATCACCAAACATCTAAATAAAGACCCAAAGCACTTTTAATACTGAACATTGAAATAAGTGTGAACTATACATACATTTTAGACAGATTAATAAAAAAGTAGGATGATTGTTTTTCAACCTATTTATTCCAGTTCAAGGTCATGGGTGGCCAGAGCCTGTCCCAGCAGCTCAGAGCACCAGGTGAGACCCCAGCCTGGACAGGGACAGGGAGCCCTTCCATTGCAGGACACACTCACACTCCCACTCATACTCACTCAGACTGGGACAACGCAGACACATCAGTTCACCTCATGTGCACACCTTTGGGATGTGGGAGGAGACCAGAGCACCTGAAGAAAACCCACAAGAACATGGGAAGAACATGCAAACTCCACATACATAGTGGCCCTGGCTGGGAATCGATCTTCCCCCTCTTTAACATTATGACAAAGCATGTTGAACAGAACAACATTATTTGAGGGCCTGCTGTACTTTCATTTGAGAGGGGCTAATGACCAGAGGAAAAAGGACCGAAGGAATACTTATGTTTAAACGAGCATCTGTTTCATTGTACTTGGAACCCTCAGAGCCCTCTGAAAATTTTTATCAGAAGACCAAAAGTTGACAAAATTTAAGGAGTGAATCCATGCATCCCACATCTATTCGTTTGCCCACTCAAACATCGGTATTGAGCTCCAACGACAGGCCAAGCCTGAGGATGACTGTGGAGACACAGCATCAAGGTCTAATTTGACCCTGTGAGAAACTCGGTTCACCATACTATGCTACTGTGAATACTAATTCAATTCTTTGGGGTTACACTTTCACTTTTTTTCCACTGCTTAGAGCATGCCTCATTAGCCAGGTGGAAACACCCATCCCCAAAGTCGGACCGTCCGAATGCCCAGCCGCGGCACCACCACCTGTGACGTGATGTGAAGAATGGCACCGCAGAAAGGCCTGCTCCTGGCACTGCGTGGCACCCCTCTTGGAGAAGGAAGACTTTTTGTTAAGCTGCTTGCGTTATTTCCATTTTCACATAAGGAACAAAAAAGGGGGTGCATTTTAAGAAGTTCTTTGTTTTGTCAAATACCTGACAGGAATGATTGATTTAGTCATTCCTGAGCTCACAGCTTCAACTTTCTAGTGCTTAATCCCTTGACTCCTTTTTGCTCTCCATTCCATTGTATTGTGACCCGTTACTGAGCCAGGAAATGATTTAAAAGCTCCTAAAGATGACAACACCATGGGTTTATAATCTTACCAGTTTCTATCACTGACTCGCTGAGTGACCTGCAGCCGGTTGTATTGCTGGTCTTCGGGCCCAAATTTCCTGCCTGTAAAGCAAGCATGGGAAGCTTCACCTTCCCAGGCTCTTTGAAGAGGAAAGAACACCGTAAAAAGTGTCTCGTCTGGAGTGTTGATACATTGAGACCCACTTCTCCTCTCTTAGCTGCTAAGTTGGGACAAATGAATGTAATAATTGTCATTCCTTTCATGGCTTTGTAGCACCCACAAGGAAACTGCTACTCACTCTTGTGTGGGAGCCATCATCAGTAGTCAAGGAAGTAATCACAAAATTCTGGAGCCTCCAGCCTATGTAGGTATTAACAATCTCCAATTCTTCTCACTAGGGAGATATATATATATATCTCCATCCACCCCTATATATATTCATAAGACTTTTGGGAATGAAGGAGGTAGGAGGGAGCAGAATTGACTGAATGGGGAGGGGGGAGGCAAAGAAGTGCGGTGCCTCGGATTAGAGTTTGTCTGCACCTATGTGGCCGTGACCACATGCTGGCCAGTTGTCTAGACTGGGAGAGGGTGAGTGAGTACCTGGGAGGATGTGGAGCCCGGACCCAGGAATCACACCTGTGTCTCCATGCTTTTAGAGTTGTCGGGAACACCAGGAGGGCCTTTCCCAGGGGCAGAGATTCCCCCAGAACTGTGGCTTTCTTCTGTGTGAGATAGCAGAGATCACACATTGCCACCTGACACACAGGAGGATGCGGCTCTACAGAAAAAGGTTTCAGGGGTAAAAGTGGGAAGAATACCCAGTGGAGGACTAAAGAAACTACAGTGAAGAGTTCTTCAAACTGCCACTTAAAATTCCCCAGACTTTCTAAATAATAGCCTTTTGGGATCTCATGCTATAGAAATGCAACTGCTTTGTGCTGTCTTTCTTAAAAAGATTCGAACTCTTTTTCCAACAAAGGAGTAGCTACTGTTTTTACACTTAATCAGCTGTAATGAAGGAATATGAAGAGCTGTCATGTGCTTATTAGGGAAAATTATCAGATATTCTTTTATATGATGAAGTAACACACTGAGCTGATAATTCTATAGTGCATACTAAATTACAATTAAAGGCCTTTCTGCTCCACCAGAATCTCATTTATAATCTCTATGGAAATATTCTTCCTGCAGTTATTTCATTTATGCTTCCTTTATCTAATTACTATAATATTGGTTCTGAATCATATTTTCCTAATGTACCCTTATTCAATTATAAAGTTATTTTCAAGTACAGTTACTTTCTAATGTTAAAGAACACCACTTGGCCATCTATGCCATTTGTCATGGTTCTTAATTGCAGATTGTTCCTGAGTCATTTGTTTCTCCACTTTTAAGTAGGGTGAAACCTCTATAAATCAAAATCTGTTGAATTATTCTCATTCTCAAAATATTAGTCTGGAACGAATGCCCTGATCATGTGATGTAAAATTAGGTGTCCTATTTGTGTATCTTTAATACATGCTACAGTTTTGCTGGGTTTTAAGGAAAGCATATAGAGGGGAAATATTGTAGGACCCTAAATGTTTTATGTTTTAATTTTCGGATGTAGTTTTGTTCTCAAGGGCTGTTTCAGACTTGATTGTTTTGGCCTGGAGTAGGTTGCAGGTTAAGAATATGGTCACATGAGAATATTGAATCAATGCAATGTGATGTTCTTTAAGATGGTTTCCTAAAGCTAAGAGGCCCACTGATTGTAGAGGTCACCTATAGTCCACAGAGGAGATTCCCCTGAGCAGGGACTAAGAGGACCTGCATGGGTGGGTGTATGCCCTGGAGGGGCCCACTAGCCATCCCCAAAGATTTGCTTTCCTCCTTCAGGCTGGGCTCACCAGGGAGACAGACCTATTGAGCAACAGGTTTCCACTGGGAAGGTGTTAATAAATTGAGTGAGTGAGACATGTTTTGATGTGAGGTAGTTTCCTAAAGACCTAGGGAACAAGGGTAGAATGACTAGCCTCCAAATTTCCAACTGAAAATAATTTGTTAAGAAGATTCAGAGCCATGGCTAGCTATCTGAAATGGTAAAACCTCAGGGGTGTTTCAGGCATACTTAAACTGAGCAAACAACCATTATACTGAAAAAGAGAAGTGTTTTTCATTTGAAAATTTCTACTTATTTAGAGTTTTCCAACCAGTCAAAAATGAGGCTATAAATAACTTCCCTCATTCTTCTTCCCTTATAGGATGCTGTCTTGGTTAAATAACTCATTCGAATGAGTGATAGTCTCTCTCACTTGTGGTTTTTTAAAGGGCAACAAACGACTGGATTTCATGTAGCTCACAGTAATGACCGGGACCTCCTCCGTGGCCTGACCAGGGAAGGAGGCCGGCAGCCAGCTCCCCCTCTCCTCTGTCCACCTGATGCCGTGCCCACTGCTGCCTGCACCAGCTCTCAGTGGTCACGAGGTTTCCAGGATTAAAAAAGAAAGCTCTTTCTAGCAAAGAATTAGGCAAAAACATTAGCCTTTGGTCTTTCTTTAAGACTCTGTTTTCCAGTAATGAGCTGCTTAAACTAGACAAATCGTAGATTTAGTACTTTATAGCCTTTATTTTATCATAGCTCTTTAGCTTTAAGATCTAAACTTAACTCTGAAATAGTTTTAAAGGAGAGTATAAATTACATCATTAAATGTATATTAATTATAAAAGTACATGTTTGGAATTAAGAAAACAAGGGAATTTAATTATTAGGCCAGTCCTATGAGGCCTAGTCCCTATGCCCATTTCACAGGTGAGGTCACTGAAAAATTGGTAACGTGTCCCAGGCCACACAGCTGGCTAGTGAGGGGTAGGGTCAGAATTGTAACTGAGAGCTATGTATTTGGAAATTGCTGCTCTCCTCCTTTTGGTACATGGGTGTCTTTTTTTTAAATCCTGGATTTGGTCAGCCTGTGAGCCACATCTGCCTCATCTCAGGCCACTTGCCCCCACCCCATTTCCTGCCCCCTCCCCCCTGCAGCTTTAGGGGACTTTTCTCTGACCCATCGCACGTTCTCCCACTTCCGATCCCTGTACCCGTAAGGAGGCTTCTGTCTCCCCTTCTCAGGTTCTTCTTTTCCTGGATAAAAACTTGATGGCCTAGGTCTCAGCTTAAATATACCTTGTTGAGAAAGCCTTTCCCTCATGGCCCTATCTCCTACACTGATAGTAAGAAATACATGTTATGATTGAGCATATATACATGTATGTGTGTGTGTACATATGGTTTTCGTTACATTTCATTTATTTAATGATTTTATTTATTTATTTTGGACAGAAGGGAAGGGAGGCAGAAAGAGAGGGAAAGAAACATCAATGTGCAAGAGAAACATCGATTGGTTGCCTCTCACACCCCCCCAGCCAGAGACCTGGCCCACAACCCAAGCATGTGCCCTGACCAGGAATTGAACCAGCAACCTTATAGTTCACAGGATGACACCCAGCCCACTGAGCCACACCAGTCAGGGCCCACTGACAGTGTGTATTCAATGTTTTTACTATAGTCACAAGATTGTGCAATCATCACCACTATCTAATCCTAGAACATTTCTATCCCCTCCAAAAGAACCTGCTACATCTGTATACTTATATGTATAAAACCCAAGCAAACATTATTTAGTGAAACAATACTTTGCTGGTGTAAGCCAGCAGCTATGTGGCCTCTTCCTCCAAAGTGGGGATTTGGCCCTGGATTATCCAATATAATGGTCTTTCTTCATTCCACTTTGCCTTATAAATTCAGCTTGAGCAGCTCAGTTTCCAGGAGGAACTTACAAGTGAGCTCCGTCAAAGGCATGAGAAGTGGGACCATCACAAAAACCCTTAGTAAAAGCTTTGCTTTTGGTGAAATCTGCCAGCAGCAACATTTCCTCCCCCTCCCCCGTGCCCCTCCGGAGCGGGGTGGGAGCCTGCCTCACGCCTCTGTACCTGTCTTTGCCGGTCTCCCGCTTGAAGAGCTCATCGAACTGCAGCATCTTGTGGCGTGTGATCATGAAGGCCTTCAGCCGGGGCAGCACCTGGCTCAGGAGCTGCAGGTTGTTGTACACTTGGCCCTTGCCATCGCGCCGCATGTAGCTGCTGGGGCCCCAGAAGATGAACACCGTGCCCTGGCTCACGTTGAGTAGGTCGTGGCGGTTGCGGAGAATCCTCTGGATGCTGGAGTGTGCGATGACCCTCAGGCTGGTGCGATTGCCCACGTCGCGCCCATAGCCGCGAGTGGGGGCGTCATTCATGCGGATGACGCACTCCGTCTGGTCGATCTGGGGGCCTTGCCGGCTGCGCAGCAGATGTCCCGAGCTTGTCACCAGGGCACAGTCCCTGCAGTGCATTTTCAGGGGCTGAAAGGCAGGGGGAGACCACCATCAGGGACAACCCTCCATTGGCAGCAGGAGGCCATTTCCCTGCTTCAGAAGGCTGCCTTTCTCTCATCTCCCTATCCTGGGGGAGTATCTCCCTATCCTGCGGGAGATATTCCTTCTGCTACTGCCTCGTCAACATGCTCATGCTTTTCATTCTCTTCTGAATTGGCGAGGGAGCATTGGACAAGAGGGAAAGAGAGCTAGCATTGCTCTGCCAGACACTGGGCTCCGAGCCTCATTGATACTGAATAACTGAACCATCACATCAACCCAAAAAGGTTGCTGGCACAACCATTTTACAGGCAAGGATTCTCAGAGATGTTTGCCCAAGAAATCTGTCCAAGAATGCAGGACAAGTGAGTAACCCAGGTCTTTCTAAAACCAAAGTTACCCCCAAACTGAAGAAAAGACTGCACCACAAATTGCTGTGATATTAGCTATAATGCTCTTAATTCACCTTATTGAAAGTTAAATGTTTATTAATATTCTTGGATGCTGTACAAATACGTTTATCCCAAATAAACATCGTCTAAGAATCACATGGGAAAAGACATGCAGATATAATCCCTCAGATGTTGTAATCTGAGGATGTCATTTGAAATGACAATTAGGTGATTTCTCCCGTTTTAAGAGGAGAGGGAGAGAAATTGGTCTGTCTGTAAAATGTGTAGAAAGCCTGGAGCTAGGGGCCTCAGGCCTCATCCAGTGAGCATGTGTGCGCATGCCCCGCGGACACCCCGGCCGTGTGGTGCCAGCCAGGGACAGCTGCAGTGACAGTGCTCATTTCAACACCCTGAACCAATGATTTGCTTTCCAGACACCTGTGTGCTGACAAATTAAACATTCCCCTGTTCATGTCTAATGAGAAACATCTCTCACTTGCTGTTTGAAGATAATGTAATTAAGACCTGAGGCCAAGGCCAGCAAGTGCACGAGAAAATGACAGTCAAGAATGTTCTAAAGGGAAGTTCCGTTGTTACATTTTCCCCAGACCTCTGCCCTTCCTCCCCGTTAACTTTGAAGAGGATATGCTGTCTCCCTGTGGAGTCTCAGGAAACCGGGTCCAATATATTCAGTCTCACATTTACCCTGGGAGTTTCCTGAGCCGTAGCTCTCTGTCTTCAGAACCAAACCACGCACCTGAGGACAGCCGCCTCCTTGCATAGTGGCCCAGAGGGGCTCACAGGATGGGCCCAGCCTTGTCTTTATCACCTACTACCCATGACCTCGGCAGCCCACTAATCTCCACAAGTCGCAGTTCTTTTCATCTTTAAGATAATTAATAGCCCCTCTTTTACCTTGATAACATTAAAATACAGTATTAGATCGAGCCATTTGAAATTGGCACTATTTGACCTGCAGAAATACAAGAGTTGAACCTTACCATGGGACCAGGCACAGTAATCACGCAACAAATGACAGCTGTTATTGGGATGACTGGCCCAAGTGGAGTGCATCGTAGGTACTCACTACATCAGTACTGGTCGCTTTGGTTTGGTAATTGACACACGGCTTTATGAAATGGAGATTCTGCCATTGCACATTCATCATTCATTTGGCATCTGATTATTCTTAGGTGGCAAGAATATGCTGGGCAGTAAGAATGCAAATGGAATAGAAAAGCAGAATCCCTCAAAGTTTATACCTCAGTGAGGGAAAGTCAGTCAGTAAAGATGTGCAATATAGTGTAACAGATGAGGAGGGAGCTGTGTGGAGCACAGTGAGACTCGGGCACAAAAGAAAGAGTGGTTGCTTTGGCTAATATTTTTTCTGTTTTCTATATGCCAGGTATTGTTCTGAGCTTTTTCTATAAGTACATTAATTCTTCAGATAACACTACAAGAAAGATACTCTTTTGCTAATGAGAATATTGAGGGATAGAAGAGTGAAGACCGTACAGTTAGGAAGTGGCAGAGCTGGGTTGTGAACCAGGATATCTGTCTGCAGAGTCCATGCCATTCATTAGTATGGATTTCAGTGCAGTGGAATAAATAGAATAATATCATGGGATGTATCACTGCCTACCTCCTTTTCTCCCTCCCAGAAACGCAGTGAAGCTACTTCCCCATCAGTAGTGTTGTCATTGTTCTTAGGGCACTGGGCTGGGTGGATGCAGCAAAGTGGTGAGGGTCTTCTATCTAACACTTCATTCCTCAGAAGCTCATTCACAGTAGACTCACCTAACGAGAGCCTTAAGTTAATGATGGTGACATGTGGTTAAGACCAAACCTTCCCTTTGAAGAAAAGCCACAATACAGATATCCAGAAAGTGACCCCTATTGCCTGCACCAAACTGCTGGAACCGGGAATAGGGAGCCCTTCTGAATTTCCCGGATGAACTGCAGGGGTTGAAGGACAATTTCATCAGCCGAAGGAGGAGGAAATACTTAATTTTCCTTTTCTTGTTTTGCCTGCACATCCCATACATAAAGGATAAAGAAGAAAAGTTCAACAACAATATATTCAATGATAGAGTTCCTGTACCGTGTCAGGCATTGAAGTTGGTGATGTAAATAGCAAGACAGATAAGAGACCCTGTCCTTCTTCTCAAGAAGCATGCAGTCTAAGGTCAGGGTGTCCCCAGACAAACAACGCAGGGCCGTGTGGTAAGTACTATGATATGATTAGGCACAAGAGCCCATGGGACTAAAGACGAGGGACTATTTGAGCCTGTCTAGGAGACTTAGTGTGGTGGGAAGAAAGCCAGGAAAGGACTATGTGATGGAAACAAGCAGATGGCATAATGTTGTTTTCTGTTTTTAAAGCATATGATTTTTATTGAGTTTATTAGGATAACATTTGTTAATAAATCCATACAAGTTTCAAGTGTACAACTCAATAAAACATCATCTGCATACTGCATCATGTGCCCATTGGCCAAAGTCAAGTCTCTATCCATCCCCATTTATACCCACTTTGCCTTCTTCCACTTCCCCCCACACTCCTGTCCCACTGGAACCGTATAGTTGTCCCTGTTATCTATCTATCTATCTAATAAATTCAGCTTTTTTGTCACCCAGCCCCCTACCCCTTTTCTTTTAACAGCTCTGCCTGTTTTCTGTATCTATGAATCTGTTTCTATTTTGATTATTAGTTTATTTTGTTCATTAGATTCCACATATAAATGAAATCATATGGTACTTGTATTTCTCTGACTGGCTTATTTCACTTAGCATAAGTTCTCCAGGTCTATCCATGCCATCCCCAAGGGTAAGATTTCCTTCTTGTTTAAGGCTGAATAGTATTCCATTGTGTAAATGCACTACAGGTTTTTTTTTTTTAATCTACTCATCTACTGATGAACACTTGGGCTATTTCCAAATCTTGACTATTGTAACGAATGCTGTAATGAACATACAGGTGCATGTATTCTTTTGAATTAGTGTTTCAAGTTCCTTCAGATATATTCCCAGAAGCGGAATAGCTGGGTCAAAAGGCAGTTCCATTTTTAATTTTTTTGAGGTAACTCCATACTGCTTTCCACAGTGGCTGCACCAGTCTGCATTCCCACGAACAGTGCCTGAGGGTTCCCTTTCTCCATATCCTCAACAGCACTTGTTTGTTGATTTATTTAAGATAGGCATTCTGACAGGTGTAAGGTGATATCTCACTGTGGTTTTAATTTGTATCTCTCTGTGACATTGAGCATCTTTTCATACATCTATTGGCCATGTGTATGTTCTCTTTGGAAAAGTGTCTATTCAGTTTCTTTGTTCATTTTTTAATTGAATTGTTTTTCTTGCTATTGAGATGTGTACGTTCTTTATATATTTTAGATATTAACCTCTTATAAGATATATCACTGGCAAATATATTTTCCCATTCAGTGAGTTGCTTGTTATTTTGTTGATGGTTTCTTTGCTGTGCAAAAGCTTTATATTTTGATACAGTTCCATTTGTTTATTTTCCCTTCGTTTCCCTTTTTGAGTTTATTCTCGTGTATGGTGTAAGTTGGTGGTCTAGTTTCATTTTTTTTGCATGCATCTGTCTAATTTTCCCAGCACCATTTATTGAATAGACTGTCTTTACCACATTATAATGATTTTGCCTCCTTTGTTAAATGTTAATTGGCCATAAAGGCACTGGTTTATTTCTGGGCTCTTCTTTCTATTCCATTGAGCCATATGTCTGTTTACATATGGTAGTGTGATACCTCCAACGTGGTTCTTCTTTCTCAAGATAGCTGAGGCCATTCTGGACCTTTTATGGTTCCATATAATTTTTTGGAATATTTGTTCTACATCAGTGAGATATGCTATTGGTATTTTAATAGGATTTGCATTGAATCTATAGACTACTTTCCGTAGTATGGCCATTTTAATGATGCTAATTTCCCTTTCTAATAGTTCATTATTGGTGCATAAAAATGCTACAAATTTCTGATATTAATTTTGTATCCTGCTGATTTACTAAATTCATTATTAGTTCTAGTAATTTTTTGATGAAGTTTTTAAGGTTTTCTATATATAGTATCATGTTGTCTGTGAATAATGATGGTTTTATTTCTTTCTTTTCAATTTGGATGCTCTTTGTTTTTTCTCTTCATCTGACTGTTTTGGCTAGAACTCCCAGTACTGTGTTGAATGAGAGTGATGAAAGTGGACATCCTTGCATGTTCCTGTTCTTAAGGGAAACACTTTCAGTTTTTGCCTATTGAGTATGATGTTGGCTGTGGCTTTGTCATATATGACCTTTATTACGTTGAGGTATGATCCTTCTATTCCCACTTTGCTGAGAGCTTTTATCATAAATCAGTGCTGGATTTTATGAAATGCTTTTTTCACATCTATGGATCCGATCATGTGATTTTTATCATTTATTTTGTTTATGTGACATATCACATTTATTGAATTGTGAATATTGTACCAACCTTGTATCCCTGGAATTAATCCCACTTGATCATGTCCTATGATCTTTTTAATGTATTTCTGGATCTGGTTTGCTAATATTTTGTTGATTTTAGCATCTATGTTCATCAGAGATAACAGCCTATAATTTTCTTTTTTTGTATCGTGTTTATCTGGTTTTGGAATTAGAGACACCGACCTTGTAAAATGAGCTTGGGAGTCTTCCCTCCTCTTGAAATTTTTAGAATAGTTTGAGAACAATTGTTATTAGTTCTTTGAATTCTTGGTAAAATTCACCTGTGAAGCCATCCTTTCTGAGACTTTGGTTTATTGGAACATTTTTTATTACTGCTTTGATTTCATTAATTGTAATTGTTCTATTCAGATCTGATTCTTTCTGATCCAATTTTGGAAGATTGTATGTTTCTAGTAACTTACTGATTTTGGCCAGATTGTCCAATTTGTTGGCATGTAGTTGTTTGTAGTATTTTCTTACAGTCTTTTGTATTTCTGTGGTATCATTGGCTACTTCTCTTTCATTTCTGATTTTATTTATTTGGGCCCTCTCTCTTTTTTCCCTTGATGAGTCTGGTTAAAGGTTTGTTAATCTGGTCGATCTTTTCAAAGAATCAGTTCCTAATTTCATTTATCTCTTGTATCATTTTTTAGTCTCTATTTCATTTATTGCTGTGCTAATCTTTATTATTTCCTTGTTTGTACTTACTCTGGGCTTTGTTGTTCTTTTCCTAGTTCTTTTAGGTATAGGGTTAGACGGTTTATTTGAGATTTTTCTTGCTTGTTGAGGTAGGCCTGGAATGCTGTGAATGTTCCTCTCAGGACTGCTTTTATTTTGACTGATTTTGGTTTGGTGTGTGCTTGTTTTTGTTTGTCTCCAGGTAACTTTTGATTTCTTCTTTGGATCTGTTGTTAACCCATTAATTGCTTAATAACATGTTATTTAGCCTCCAAATGTTTGAGTGTTTTTGTGTCTTTTTTTAAATGTAATGATTCCAGTTTTACATCATTCTGGTCAGAGAAGATGCTTTATATAATTCAAGCTTCTTGAATTTATTGAGGCCTATGTGTGTCCTAGCATGTGGTCTATCTTAGAGGTTGTTCCACAAGCACTCGAAAAGAATGTATACTCCACTGCTTTTGGAAAAAATGTTCTGTAAATATCAATTAAATCCATCCAGTTTAGTGTGTCATTTAGGGTAGCTGCTGCCTTGTTGATTTGTTTTTTTGTTTTGGTTTAGAGGATCTATCTGTGATGTCAATGGGAAGTTTAAGTCCCCAATTACAACCGTATTGCTTTCAATCTCTCCCTCAATGTCTACCAGGATTTTCTTTGCATTTTTAGGCATTTCTATGTTGGGTGCATACGTGTTTACAAAAGTTATACCCTCTTGTTGGATTGATCCCTTGCATATCATTTAATGTTTTTCTTTGTATCTTGTTATGTCCTTTGGTTAAGTCTATTTCATCTGATGTAAGTATTGCTACCTTTACTTTTTTTCCACTTTCGTTATAATGGAGTATTTTTTTATCTTTTCACTTTTAGTCTGTGTGTGTCTTTTGTTCTGAGGTGGGTGTCTGGAAGACAATATATTTATGGGTCATGTTTTCTTATCCATTTAGGTACTCTGTATCTTTTGATTAGAGCATTTAATCTGTTCCCATTTAAAGTTATTATTGATAGGTACTTATTTATAAGGCATCTCCTGGCACCCCTACGATGCACATGTTGTCATGCTTGATGTTGTCCCAGAGGTCCCCTTGATATTCCTTATTGTTAAAAATTCTCTTTTATTTTTGTTGCTCTGCTTAGGTGCTTACTGTTAGCTTGTCCTATAAATCACTGATTCGATACTCAGTTTCATCTAATCTGCTGCAGATTTGTTCTTGTGTATTTTTTATTTCAGATATTATACTCTTCATTTCCGACTGGTTATTCTTAATGGTTTCTATGCCCCTTTTAATGCTTACTATCTCTTTGTTTAAGTTCTCACTGAAATCATTCATTCTTCCCCTAAGGTCCTTAAGCATCCATATATCTATTGTTTTAAACTCTGCATCTTGTATCTTGGTTGCTTCCATTTAATTCTTTTTTGGGGGATTTCTCTTCTTCTTTCATTTGGTGCATATTTGTTTTTGCCTCCTCATTTTGTCTGCCTTTTTTGTTTAAAGATTTTATTTATTTGTTTGTTTGTTTGTTTATTTATTTATTTTTAGAGAGGGAAAAGAGGGAGAGAGAGACAGAGAGAAACATTGTTGTGAGAGAGAAACACTGATCAGTTGCTTCTCATATGCGCCCTAACTGAGGAGCAAACCTGCAACTCAGGCATGTGCCCTGACGGGGACTTGAGCTGGCAACCTTTTGTTTTGCAGGATGATGCCCAACCAACTGAGCCATACCGGTCAGTGCTTGTTTGCATTTCTGTGTTTGATTTTCTGTGTTAGGTAGATCTGCTGTGACTCCCAAGCTTAGTATGAGCACTTTATGATATAGGTGTCTTATAGGTCTCAATGGCCCAGTCTTCTGGATGACCTGAGTTAGGAGCTCCAACGATGTTTCTTGTATGGGTTATGTGGCCCCCTCCTGGTGTAGTTGAGTCTTGAGTGCTGTCAGCCCATTTGTGGGTGGAGTTAACCCTCAGGCTGGCTGACTATAAAGATGGACCTTGTTCACTGTGTATGAGTTGCTGTTCAGGAGCTTCACCCTGAGGTGGGGTTGTGGTGCTTGTTGGAGGCCCCATTCAGCTTTGCTGTTTGTGTGGCTATTTGGGTCAAGCTCTGGTGTGGTTTGAAGCCTACCACTGGTTGTGTTGGTTCTGGGCCCACTTAGAAGGGGTTCTAGTGCCAGTCAGTGTCAGAGATTTTGTGTAACCATCCATGGGCTACCTGTCTGGAACTACCACACTATTCACTGGTTGCAGCTGTGTCTGTTGGGCCTTGGTGTGTGTGGGAGTGCCCAAGATGTGTACAAGGGTTGGCTTCCTGCAGCTCTGAGTTGGGAGCAGATCAATAAAAGGTCCAAGGCTCTTCGCTGTTGGCAGCCACCTGTTGGTTATCCCTTGAGGTTGCCTGGACTTCCCCAAGAGCTTTTTGAAGAAAGACTGTAGAGTGGACCCAAGCTGGCCGTGCCCCACTGCCTCTTCCACACAGTGGAAGCTTGCTAGGGTGAGGTGACTGGTTCAGGAGGATGAGGCTACTTGGGAGCAGTGTGGTAAGGCACTCAATAGAGAGAATGTGGCCCCTACTCCAGAGCTGTATCACTCAGTCTCTGCCAGTTTCCAACTCTAGCTCTCTGAAGAGGGGCACACCGTTGGTCCAGGTTGGGTACAGCCAGCTCTCCTCACTGCAGGAGCAAGCTCATCAGGGTGGAGCCACCAGGACTTGGGAAAACAGAACAAGATAGTCTTCCATTGGGGGTGGTGCTGGCTGAGCTTGCAGGAGGAGAGTGAGCTCTAAACCTTCCCTTAACTGCATAGTTATGCCTGCTTGAGCCCCAGACTGGAGCCTCTGAGAGATGTGCACGCAGCTCTTAGTGGCCCTTCCTTTCCCCAAAGAATTGAGCTCAGCAGGGTGGGGCCGCTGGGAATTGGGAAGATAGAACAAAACAGTCTCCTACTGGGAGTGATTCAGGCTGAGCCTGCAGGTTGGAAGAAGACTGGCCCCCATTCCAAAGCCTCACAGCTCAATGTCTGTCTGTGCCTGCTTACGGTTTCTCCAGAGAAAGGGTGCAACAAATGTCCCCATCGTGTGTAGCCAACTGTCTTTTCTGCCACACTCGAGCTTGGCAGGGTTGTGTTACCATTATCTGGAAGACTGGAGTAGTGCACTATCCAGAGGGTGCTGTAGGAATAGGAGCGATGGACTCTGGGAAGATGGCTCCTGAGGGGCAGTGTGGGATATTGATTCAGGATAGGGATGTCGGTAGCTTACCCTTCAGATCTCTCCTTAGGACCATGACACCCAAATCTTCTCTTTGTGACTTCTGCATGCTCTGAGTCACCCTCCCTCTACTGGAGCCTTGAGTAAGTGCCTGAGAGCAAGATCCTATGTGATAGCCCTTTAAGAGAGCACCTGGGTTTCTAGCAGACTCCCTCCTCTTCCAGGCAAACAGAATCCTGCTGATTTTTACTGTCTGATGCTATGCAGGCTCTGCTCCACTTTCCAGCCCTGGTACTCTCGATGGGGGAGGGGGGGTCCCAGCACGGGGTCAAGACTCCGTGCTCCTCAAGGGAGACTTTTATTGCAAAGATCTCCTTCTGGCTTCCAGCCACCACATGTGGGTGCAGAGGCCAGCCCTCCCTCGCAGATGAGATAATTTTTAAAAAGAGGGAGTGCTCAATAGTGTCATAAAACATGATAGGACAAGTGAAGCCAGACTTGAAAAGTATTCTTTGGATTCGGTGACCTTGGTCAAAATCGTCAGCTGAACAGAGGTGATAGAGGCTGAAACCCAGCTGCAGAGGGCTGATGGAGGTTTGGTGGTGGAGCAAGAAAGATCCCTGGGACAAACTCTGACACTTAGGGTGACCAACTGAACCTGTTCGTTAGGGTTTGTTTGCATTTTAGCATGGAAAGTCCTGCATCCTGAGAAAACTCTACTCATGGAGAAGCCCACTAAAAAGTTCCTACAAAGATGACAAGGGCATCTGCAAATAGCAGGTTACTTCGTGATGATTAGGGTCAGGAGACCTAGAGCCTAAAGCAGACTCTATCACAAATCAGGTACTCGACCTTCTCACCTGTAAAGCAAAGAGAGGACCAACTAGATACTTGCGGCCAAATGACATTCAACTCACTCATTCATTCATTCATTCAAAAGACATTTCCCTAGCTCTTAATACACCCCTGATGTACTATGTAATGAAGTTCATTTGCTTAAGGTCAGTTTGTAAGATTTCATTCCACTAGACCCTAAGACCATTGGAGTATGCTTTTTCTCATCAGACTCATCTAGAATTACCATTCTGTATTTTCCAGTTTGATGTATAATTTCAAAGCATTGTGCTGATTTTTACAGAGGAAAACAATCTGAAGAAAGTTCCCAGCATCTCTTTCTCCCATAATTATTCTGCTGAAATTCTCAGAGCACAGGCTGGTTGACAAGTAAAACCCTTTTTACTTTTACTTTACGTGTCACCTTGTGGAGATTCCAATGACTTCTCTTGCTTTCTTTATCGTATGCTCACATGAGTTCAGCTGAGGACACTTTTAGGGAAGGCTCCTGGTTGTGCCATATGGGCCCTCTGTGATGAGTGGGCACCGCTCAAACACAATGGGGTCCACCTAGTCCCAGAAAGCTTTATCTCACAGCCCCTGCCCATCTGCCTTAGCTCCGAGGTATTGATTACCTCGGCACCAACACCCACTCTTTGAGTTGTGCAGACACACCAAACAATGCAAAAAAATTGGAGTCTGAATTACACGTTAAGTGTCTTCTGGTAAGTGGTGCCAATAAAATGACAATAGCTGTTCTAAACATAATGTTACACTTCCCGCAGCTGACAAGGGCATGTGCCAAAGGCTGAATCACTTACAAAGGAGGAAATGAAGTCTGTTTTTTTGTGTGTTTGGAGGGACTAATGGTGTCTTGGGAGGCAGAATGATTACAAATTATACAAACTGTGTGACCGTTTCTTGGGATGTGATAGAGTCTTTTGAGAGAGCCACGATCCTCCTCAACTCAGGACTATTACAATCCTTAGTGTCCTAGTGAGATGGGTGGAAATACCCCTGCCCTGGTGGGTTAAGAGTCCTTGTAGTATTTGCATGTTCGTCCTTTGAGCATTCAGATGCTGAGTTGAATCGCTCAGCACCGTGCAGGAAGGTGAACTTTTTGCTCCTCTAGGCAGCCTGGGGAATAAAATCTCCAACGAGGGGAGGCGGCTCCCAGTGAACTCACTGCCCAGCAAGGCCTTCTCTCTGACTTCTTCCCCACAGTATTCAGCCTCCCTGATTCTTGGGGACACTTTCCTGAAAGCCCCAATTGGTGAGATGTTCCATCCTTTGCTAGGAAACATAGGCAGCCATATTAGGTCACTCCAATTTTGGTATTCTCTCTTGCTCCCTGACCCATGAAGAATACGCAGTTAGTATTGAACAGATGGATAGATCGATAAATGAGTGAGTGAAACCCAACCTCCTGCTTGTCCTGCCCTCTGAGAAAACCTACCTCCCGAGACAGAAAAAGAAGACATGATGTGGTGCCCTAACAGTAGCTTGCCCGCAGACCCCAGCCCTTTATATTAATGCCAAGGAGAGAAGAAGCCTCTGTCTGCAGAGAAGGAGGCTCCTGCCGTTTGCCTGAGGGCAGGCACTGGGCCCTGGGAGCCATAAGGGCCAGAGCCCAGGGAACTGCTGGAATGAATGGCTGCCTGGGAAAATGGCTCAGGACACAGTAAGGGCCATTAAGCCCAGCCAGTTATTAATCCCCAGTAAGAGCCTGATGCCAAGGTCATTAGAGCTGTTGTGAGGTGAAAAATGCCCAGGAAAATCTACAGCACACAGAGGAGTTACCCGCTCTCCAGGCCACTGATTCTCAGAGCTGCAGGCTAGGGCCCAGGTGCGTGAGGTACAGGAGCCTGTGAGGGGCAGACGGACTGGCTCTCCAGAGGGAGCGCACGCACACACGCACACACACGGGCAAACACGAAGCTTAACATTTTACATTTGTTGTCACTTTTGGTGTATGATAATGTGTAAGCATTAGTACCTAGGATGGTGTATGTAACTTAGTAGGGGCTTTAGAATGTTTTAAAAGGTGTGAATGAGTCTCTTCTTCTACCACCCCGTTCCCCTCCACCAACCCTCCCTCCACAAAATTCAGGGAATAGAGGAGCATGACGGCTTTCATCACAACTTATTCCTTTGGGCTGTGGTGACAGGAGCAATCCCTGCTTGACAGAGCATGCTTGGGGAATCAAGGTCTGATTTCTGTCACAGCCCAGAGAGCAAGAGCAGGAGGAATTCTCCCCGTGACCTAGCCGATGCCTCCGGAGCTTTTCTTAAGAGAACAGAGCAGGCCAAGTCAAATTAAACTTGACACTTAAAATACCCAGTGATGTCCTTGCAAACATTTGTAGCATGGCAATCTTGGGCTTCACTTTTCAAAATTCTGATTTATTTGGCAGAGGGAAAGGTACCTCAGAGCATAATGTCCATTAGTTCAGTAATGAGACCAGTCTTGCTCTGGGAGCTGCCTATTGGTCTGGAGCAAACATAAGATATATTAAATGGCTTCAGGTGTTTCAAGAATCTCTCTAGTTTCTAATCTGATGTTTTCCTGTAATTACTGGGTGTTTGTTAACTGTCAATCTCAGTTTAGCCTGACACTGGGTATAAGCAACTCTGATTATTTAATGTGATTCCCTAGAAAAAAATGTTACCTTCTGAGCTGCTCTTTTCCCTCTTGTTCAACGGCAAGCCCACCCACCAGCTTTCACTGCCAAGAAGTCCTCCTCTCTCCATGCAATGCCAGCTGCCATGATTTCCACAAAAGTGCTCCCTGAGCCGGGGGCAGTACTGAGTACTATGTTTAAAACACGGCCTTTGAAATCACTGGCTTTGAACTTGCTTCTTCTGCCCCTTACATGCATAATTTTGGGCTAAGCGGCTTCATTTTTCTGAGTCCCAGTGTTTTCATCTACAGTCTGAATTTCCCAAAGCCAACCTCAAAGGGAAGTTTTTGCCATTTCAATTAATGGTGTACCTTCCACCCAGTTGCTCAAGACAAATTCAAGGATCATTCTTGATACCTCCCTTTCTCTGCCCCTACAGATCATCCAATTCTTTCGGCTCTACCCTCCTGCGTACGTCCCACGTCTTAGCACTTCTCAACATCCCTGCTGCCGACACTCTCATCTAAGCCGCCGGAATCTCTCCTTAGCTCTTGCTGCAAACTCTCACATTCGCTTCCCTGATTCTCTTCTTCCTGTCTTCATGGAGCTTCTGGGGTGTCCTTTAATATATAAACCAGATCACGTCACTCACTTGCTGAAGTCCTCCAGTGGCTTCCTATTGCACTGGGAATGAGGAACCAGAGTCTAAATCAAACTCTTTACCCTGGTCCTCAGCGTCTGCAGTTTCTATCCTGCCAATATCTCCAGCATCACCTTGCACAGAGCTCTCCATTTCTCCACTGTCTGCTGTCTGATGTGATTTATATTAGCTGTTGCCCACCCAGGCCACTCATCTCCTGATTTTTGCATAATTGCTCCTTCACGCTCCTCAGGTGTTACCTCCAGCTTACCACACAGGCCTCCTCTGACCTTTCACTCCACACTGCCCTCCTTTTCTATCTCGGGTCACTTTATCCATTATCCACATTTATTTTTTAAACTCATGTATCTCTACCTAAATAATCTCAGTGATGGCTCGTGTGTTTACATGTTTGTCTTTCTTGTTTACTGGAATAGGGGCTCCATGAAAGGAGGGGAGGGCCTTTGTCGAATTCACACTGCATCTTCCACACCAAGCACGGTGCCCAGCACCAAGAGGGAGTTCAACGAATATTTTTGAATAAATGAATGAATGGAAAGGCAGATAGAACGTACCACAGTGCTTGGCACATACAGGGGTGAAAGATATGTTCATTGTATTTAAGTATCACTGTTCTGCTGGTAACCAGTTTCTGATCTTTTCTGTGCAGGTAACTAGGTTGCTATTTCCTAAAGGAATCTCAGGCACATGTACCACCTTCAGCACTAGGCGACTTTAAAAGAGAGGCCCAGGAAATCCCATACGTTTTCTTTCTATTTATTTGATTGCATTCTATTTTCCAAATGTTTTTAATGATTTTATTGATACATAATTTACATTCCATGAAATTCACCCATTTTAAATGTAAATTCAATCACTCTAAGTATTTTCACAGAATGGTGTAGCCATCACCACAATCTAATTTTAGAACATTTCTCTCATCCTGAAAAGAAACCTCCCGCCCATGTAGAGCCACTCTCCCTTCCCATGCCCAGCCCTCGATGACCACTGATACTCTTTTTGTCTCTACAGATTGGCCTTTTCTGGACATTCTGCATTAATGGAATCATACAGCCATTTGGGTCTGCCTTTTTCACTTAGCATAATGATTTTGAGGTTCATCTATGTTGTAGCATCTATCAGCACTTGGTTCTGTTTTATTGCTATAATATCCCATCGAATGGCTATATCTCATTTTGTTTATCCATTCACTAGTTGATGGATATTTAGGTTGTTTCCATTTTTTGGCTACTGTGAATAAAGGTATTATGAACACTCTTATACAAAGCTTTATGTGGACACGTGCTTTCATTTCTCCTGGGTAGATGTCTAGAAGTGGAATTATTGGGTCATATGACTTTATGTTTAGCATTTTGAGAAATTGCCAAACTGTTTTCAAAGTGGCTACACCATTTTACACCCCCACCTGCAATATATAAGGATTCCAGTTTCTTTACACCCTTGTCAACACTAATTATTGTCTCTATTTGATTATAACCATCCTAATGGGTGAAAAGAAGCATCTCATTGTGCTTTTAACTTGCAGTTTCCTAATGACTAGTCATGTTGAGAATCTTTAAATGGGCTTATCTGTGCCATTAGTTTTCGGGTTTCTAATTCCATCTATTATCATCTCACCTCTGCCCTAAATAAATCATAGCAAGGGTAGGTGACTTTTTCGAGGTTTGGGTCAGCATTCTGTTGATCTGTGAGTGACTTGTATATGCAGAACCCACTAGCTGGAGGGGGGTCTATGGTCTAGGGAGAATAGAGAGAAGGAAGAGCCATTTAATGAATACCTTTAAGTCAAGAAATGTACATCTCAAGTAAAATAAAATGAGCAATGGCTGAGTTATATTTTGTAATTAGATCAGATTCTGATTTAATATATAATCCAACAATCTGCCTCATGCATATATATATATATGTCAGAAGGAAATAAAATCAGTATTTTGGAGAGATACTAATTTTTTAAACATATATTTTATTGATTATATTATTATAGTTGTCCCATTTTCCCCCCTTCATTCCCCTCCACCCCTGCACACCCCCTCCCTCCCAAATTCCCCTCCTTTAGTTCATGTCCATGTGTCATAAGTTCTTTAGCTCCTACATTTCCCACACTATTCTTGCCCTCCCCCTGTCTATTTTTCTACCTACCATCTATGCTACTTATTCTCTGTACCTTTTCTCCCTCTCTCCTCCTCCCACTCCCCTGTTGCTAACCCTCCATGTGATCTCCATTTCTGTGGTTCTGTTCCTGTTCTGGTTATTTGCTTAGTTTGTTTTTGTTTTAGGTGTGGTTGTTAATAATTTTGAGTTTGCTAGTTTGCTGTCATTTTACTGTACATTTTTTAAATCTTTTTCTTAGATAAGTCCCTTTAACATTTCATATAATAAGGGCTTGGTGATGATGAACTCCTTCAACTTGACCTTATCTGAGAAACACTTTATCTTCCCTTCTATTCTAAATGAAAGCT
>PVKM010011661.1:0-32888 GCA_004027735.1 Carollia perspicillata
TCTGCAGGAGTCCCCTATAGCCAGGATGGAGAAAGGGGGAGAAAAGTAAGTTTATACTCTCCAGGAATCTTCCTACCAGGAGCAAACTGCCAAGCCAAATGTCATTTTTTGGGCACAGCCATAGAGATCTCTACAAATGGATTTTTAGCAAGTGGAAACATCAGTAGCTTTCAGGACTAGAAGGGGCTCTGGGGGCCATCCAATCTAGTCCTCTCATCTTGCAGAGAATGGACAGTAGACCCTGAGATGCAAGAGGCTTGCCCAAGGTCACACAATAAGGCAAGATGATATTTGCTTCAGTGGGAAGGATTCTTTCAGCAAATCAGCACACTTACCAGAAGTGAACTTAATGTAGTGGCTGTATCAGGTCAGGCTCCCCAGAAGCAGAGCCTGAGGAGGGATTTGTATAAAAGGCATTTATTAAGGGTGCAATCTCGGGAGAACCTGTGTGGGAGGGAGAGAAGTAGGATAGAGAAAAAGAAATTAAGCAATAATGTAGTTTAGGTGACGTCTAGCCATAGCCTGAGCCTACAGAGGGCTCAAGAGAACAAACTGCCTCTCAGAACTTGAACCACCTTAAATCAAGATTGCTGAGATTTTATATTTCTTCACCAGCTGGTTATTAGCAATGGGCTGTTCTAGGGTGGGCTGGTTACTCTTAGGTACTTCCAGGTAAAGTGGCGCTAGTCTCTGAAGGGCAATAACCCCCAAAAGGCTTCAAGTGTGAGCTATTAAGAGCAGTTGCTCTAGCATTAGGGGATAGGTGTACTGATTGGTAAAAGAGGTCTCAGGGGATAAAGATGGGGAGCCAAGGTGTCTACTGCATTGGTTAAGAGAAAATTTTCTGGATCTCAGCATAACAACTGGGATTCAGTGTCAGCTATGTGACCCTGAGCAAGTCACATAAGCTTTCAAAGTTTCCTTTGCCAAATCTGAAAATTAGGAAAGTAATCTTCCCTTTTACTGTGAGCATTCAGTGATTTATGCCCATGAAGTGCTTAGCCCAGCGCCTGCATTTAGTATTATTGTAATTATTAGTACTTATTGTTGATAATTATATTACTATAATTATTGTAAGTAATTACAATGTGATAAAAATTGATGACCCAAAAAGTGAAGTCACTATCCAAGGAAACTGGGTATGCACTGACCACGTTTCCACAAAAAAAAAAAAAAAAATGAGAATTATTCAAGGGGTGCCATTATTTTTATCCACATTGTGGATGTAAATGTGTGCCTTTGGTACTCCCAACTCACCACTGAGATAATTAACCAGAAGCAATTACAGTGCACTTGGCAAATTGCAGCTTTGCCCTCTTTGAGAGGGACATGTTTTATTTATACTTCCTCCCTTGTGGCTTGCTGATTGATCACATTGCAAGTCCAATGTTTAAAGGTGAGCTGCTGACACAGATCTCAGCTGGGTTTCCCTTCGGGTTCTCACACAGTGGGGTCTAGACAAAAAATTTCCCCATGTTTTACACATGCAGCTTACAACTCGAACGTGTGGGCAGACCCCAATGTCCCATGACAGGCACTTCTGCAGAGTCCCCCTGTTGAGTTTCGCCAGTGAATCAGTGCAGTGCCCTGAGCTGGATACCTCATCTCCTCTGCCTTGTGTTCTCAGATGTCAGAACCACAGTAAGCCAACACACTTTTAGAATATTGAATTCACAGAGGCTTTCAAAGCGGGACATCAAAAGTGGAGATCCCAGTAATTCTATTTCTGGATATCTGTCTGGAGGACATAACCTGAAATGTAGATTTATACCAATATGTGTATATGAGATGGCCATACGAGCATTACTTATCATAGCAAGTGATGGGAAAAAGTGAAATGTCCTAACAGTTTAAGGTTGGATATGGTATGCCCAGGCAATGAGATGTAGACATTTAAAAAATATGAACAAGGAGTGTTGAAGGATACAGAAAAATATTAACCAATGGTTTTCCTGTACAAAATGGATTTCCTCTATAGATTCTCCCATACCATGTGTATCTTTATTTTTACTGACAGAGGTTTGACATTAACTATTTGCAATCTAGTGAGTTATTAGCATTTTAATAAATAAAACTTCAAGTATATTAAAGGTTCAAAAAAATACAAACTCTTTAATTTCCTAACACTATATATTTTTCATTAAATGAAACAAAAATACTGCTCATAAGAAACTCCACCCTTTGACTTATTCTCATTTCTCATTGCAAGCTATACTCATGATTATCTCTTTTCTCGTAGAAGAAAGGAAATTTACACTTATCAGGTGATCCCAACTGTGTTAAGTGCATGCATGTGCACATGCACACATGCACACTTAAAGACTGAGAAGATAAATACTGTGTGAAATTATTGCTCCCAAACAGGAAAATTATTCATAGGTTTTTTATTTTGTTTGGTTTAGTTTGGTTTGATTCCTGATGTTCTTCAGTACTTCCTGATTTTCTACAACATTACATTTTACTTCTGTAATTAAAGGCAATAACTGTTTTCCATCTAAATTTATACTACTTATCATGAAAAAGGTTATTTTTTAATATAATGTCCAAAATGAAACTAAAAAGCAGCATTTTGAACATATTCTATTGGAAAAGAGAAACATATCTAGTCTTTATATACTGTATCCAGGCAGTTAAGATGTATCATTGGTTATATAATAGAATAAAATATCTTCAGAGTATATCTAATTTTCATCTTAAATCCTCAATTTATAAAATAGTTACTCTTGCTCATTTTAAAGTCCTATTATATAAAATGGAGACACTTGCAAATCTTGAGACCCTCGGGAGATATCATTGAGCATCTTTGGAAAGCATAATATTTAATTATCATAGCATGAGGTACTTTTAATGGCACATTTCAACATCACGACTGAAAACTGATTTCTGAGAGGAAAATTAAGTGATATTTCCACTCATATGCCTTATTTAAATACAAACTACATGCATAATTATCCTTGATCCCCACTGCTTCTTAAAAATAAAATACAAAAGTGGCAATACTAAATAGTTATGAAGTTTTTCCCTCAGTCACCAAAAAAGTGATCTTTACCAAGCACCCTAAAAGGTTTGGGAGCCCTGTTTGCTGACTAATATCTAATACAGGATTCAGATTCCAAAGCTCATCTTCCTGCTATTAGAGTCATTTGAGATAAGCTTTATTCCAGAAAGAAAGATAGTATCATTTTTATTAATTACTTTTAAAACACAAAATTTGCATTTTTCTCAATCTTTGTCCAACTGTGTACCTCTCCCTTTTTATTCTTCCCTAAAACTAATACACTGACCTTCCTATTTTGCATTACCCATTTTCTCTCTAAGATGGCAGGGGCATTTTTGGAGAGATAACGAAGCCAGACAACCTAACAGATACATCAAAAATAATGCCTCCCCAAGCAGGTCCTGCATCTGTGATGAGTGAGAGACGATCAAGCAAGAGCTAGAGGGGTACTGGGGCTGGTTGCAAACATTCAGGTTCTCCCCTCTATGAGCACAAGATAGGACTGCCCTCCTCTTAAAATTAGGATAGTCGTATAACAATCTATGGCCAATGGTTTGTATATGAAAGTGATGAGTGTCTTCTAGGTTGAAGTTTAAAGAGCTAAGCATGAGTCATAACATCTCTTTCTCTAGCCAAGGAGACGGTGGAAGCACATATCAAGGTCAAACCTCCACCAGCCTGAGCTCTTAGGTGACCACAATAAATAGAGGCTCACTCCCAGCCAGCACTGGAGAAATGTACCTTGGACAACTTAAGCCACTGCAGTTTGGGGATTGTTTGTTACTGCAGCATAACCAAACCTATACTGATTGTATAAAACAAAAGAAAAGAAAAGAAAAAAGAGATGTTGAATTCCTTCATTATTTTATGCTCCTATTGAAACACTTATTCCCTATTTGATAAACTATAAGTAAGCTCAATAAACACCTTAAAAAGTACAAAATGATCCTAAAAATCCTGAAAGGTCATAGTGTTGTAATCACAACCTTTTCATTATAAGCTTGAGTTAAATGATTTAACTCTAAAGTCATGTTTACTGAGTTACTGGGATGAATTTATGGGCACCTGTGAGATTTCTAAAGGGGAGTTTTAAACTTGGGTTTTCATGTTGATGCTAAAAATATTAATGGGAGCATATTTTGTATCACCTGCATGACCACAGTGTATAAGACAAAGCCAAGAGCAAGTTTGCATTTGCCCTCACATTTGTCTTGCCACCAAATGGTACTACTTTGTCAAGAGCTCAGGAGTAATGAACTGAGGTGGACATAACACTGAAGTGCTTGTCTCTGTGCCAGAGGTGGTTAGCAACCTGTTTTGAGTAGTGATTTAGTTCAGAAAAACCACATCATCTTTCATATTAATGTTCTTAATATGAATTTTATTGGCTTTATTTTTTGGTTTTAATCTAACCTGAAAATTTGGCTTTTTCTTTTATGGTTTTATAAGAACTACAAACATAAAAAGTTTACACTTACTATTTTAAAATCTATGTTGAAGTAATATTATAATAGAAACAGTAAAATTCCATTCTTTGGTGGTGGTAAGCATGTGGTTCTATGATAATATTTCCTTAAAAAGGCCCCCAATATTGTCTATTTCAGACCAGGCTCAAAGTAGCTCTCTTTCTTTGAGTAGCTATTGTGTTATTTCAATTTATTCACCCAAAGTGCATCCACAAGAGTTATCTGAAAACAAATGAGCTGGCTGCAGGTCTCTATGAATCTTCAGTTCATGCTTTTAACAGAGAAAGGCAGAGACAGAAAAAAAGAGAGAGAGAAGCTCTGAAAACCAGGTAAGAATCAGAAATAATGAAATAAAGGTACTTGTGTTCCTTTTGAAAGGCAAAACCTGTTGCAGCAAAATATATCATTCTTTTCACCGATATTAATGGGATGGGAAGGCTGCTCTCACCCTCTTTATATACACCATTCTTTGTTATCTCGTTAAGAGCAATAAGGGATTAATGTGATGTTTAAGACTTGGACCATTCTCCACTGAAAACATTGGCTACAATAGGGTCAACACAGAATATCCCAACCAGACACAACATACATAACTTTTAGTCCCCTTTTAAATTAAATATTGTTTGAACTATTTATTTTGCTAAGTGATTTAACTAGTAACACTAGCTTTTGTTCCTGAGACATGTTTCCTCATTGCACCTCAAGCTGTCCACGTCTAAAGATGTGCCTGGAGAACCAACAGAACCAGTGGCAGGTGTGAGAGAAGAGGAGCCAATACAAACTACTCTGCAAATCCTAACCACTTCAGACAGGGTACACAAATAGGTACCTCTCCGGGACCCTGCAGTCAAAGTACTTAGAAATCAGTACAACACTATCCGGACAGAAAAAGAAATCAATGAAGCAGAAGAATAAGATGATGAAGGTGATGATGAAGATGCTGATGGGCTGAATTCTTTCATGAGTTCAGAATCATTTAGTGTCACATGCCATGGGCCATTCACTCTAAGGGGAAGAACCTAGTAAAACATGCATTTTACTCTCAGTGAGCTTACAGGCCAAGAGGAGGAGCAAAGCAAGAAAATGCATACATCATAGGAGAAGACAGGAAAAGACAGGAGTTATTCTTGCTCAAAACGAAGGTTCTTAGCCTTTGATTTTCTGGCCTAGTTTGAGTAGGTCTCTTGATAGAGTCTAGTGTCTTGGTTACTGTGATAGTTAATTTTATGTGTCAACTTGACTAGCCATAGAGTGTCCCAATTAAACATTATTTCTGTGCCTGTGAGGGTATCTCTGGCCCAGATCAGCATTTGAATTGGTAGACTTCATGCCCTCCCCAATATGGGTGGGTGTGATCTAATCTGGTGAGGACTTCAATAGAAAAAAAAGGCAGAAGAAGGAAGGATTCGCCCCCTCCCTGGCCTCACCACCTGAGCTGGGACATCTTATCTCATCTTCTTTTGCTCATGGACTGGGATTTATGCCATTGGCTCCCCTGGTTCTCAAGCCTGGGGTCTCCAGCTGAATTATGCCACCAGCTTTCCCAGGCCTTCAGCTTACAGTAGGCAGATCATGGAGCTCCTCAGCCTCCATAATTGCATGAGCCGATTCATCATCATGTTTCCTTTTATAGTAATGTATATCATATACTACTCACAAATATGTATCCTACTGGTTCTGTTTCTCTGGAGGACCCCAACTGATATTAGTACCCTTTGCTGATACGTGATTTATTTATTTGTTTGTTTGTTTGTTTCTCCCTCTCTCTCTCTTTCTTTTTTTCTTTTCTCTCTCTCTCTCTCTCTCTCTCTCTCTCTCTCTCTCTCTCTCTCTCTCTCTCTCTCTCTCTCTCTCTCTCTCTCTCCCTCTCTCCTTCTCTCCCTCCCTCCCTCTCTCTCTCTTTTGTGATTTGTTGTTGTGCTAGCCCTCTGCTAGGCAGTGGACACCCAGTTTTAGAGGAGCCCTTGAGCTTCAGCCTCATAGAAATCACAGCAGAACTATTTAAGTAGACCACACTGCCCTGACCACACTGATTTCTATGCTCATAAAGCAAAAATCTCACACATTCCCCAAATTGCACAATCTGTCTTTGGTGCCAGTTCACAGTGAAATTGTACGTTTAACCTCCTTGTAGCAGGCAATAGCTGTGCACTCAGCTCTATATTCCATTTGCTCAGTGTCACTCTGTTGGGATTTTCCTCATTGGATAAGAAATTAACTTTATGCTCTCATCACAATTTGACAGTTTACTGGTAGGGGGTGGAGGCCAGACACATCAATTGACAAATATTGTCCTAGAAGTATTGGGTGGCAAATTCTGTCCATTCTCTAACCTTACTGACTGCCACTCTGGATTTGAAGAGCACTTATGCAAAACACTGCCCCACCACCTTAAATCTGTCCAACTCTGTATTTCAAAGGAAAATGTAATTCATCTGACCCTGATTTGTTTGCACTTAAATCGTCACAATGTTGTTTTGAAGAAGTGATATGCAAAAAGCCTTTTCATCAGTCTTTTGAAGAGCTTATCACTTCAAGGGGAAAAAAGAATCAGACAGTGCTTAACGAAGGTAAACAAACCAAAGGTTTTTTTTTTTAAGCATAGTTTATTTCTAAAGCCTGAACTCACCAGAGGTCAAGGGGGTCTGAGACTCATAGGCCTTGCTCACACTTGGAAAAGGTATGTGGCCCAGAGTCAACAATCTGGCCTTCCAGGCGGAAGCTGGAGAGGCCTCACTGAATGCTTCAGAGCTGGGATGAGTGTTTGCTGCAGCCAATAAACACTCCTAATGATGCTCTCACAAAAGCCCATATTTTGAGCTTTGTTTTCTCTTTTCATGTTGTTTCTCTCAGTGAGAGGATCAAAGCAATGAGGCTACTTTTTCTCCACTCAATCAGGCAGGAGTTCTTTGAAGTAAATGTATTTTTTTCTTTTGATTTTTTTTCTTTTCTCCTTAAGGAAGAATCTTTATAATCAGAGACTGACTTTGTAAATTTCCCTCACACTGCTCCCTTCTGCAGGTGCACATGCCCCTCAGGAAGCAGAGGCTACGCTGTCTTTTTCTAGGAGTTCCTCTTCCTGTGTTCCTCTTGAGGAGAGCAATTGGGTGGGTTTAATGTGCGCCGGACAGAAGAGAACATCTAAAGGCAACATCATCCATTCATCAAAAACATGAAGGCAAAGACACAAGAGTTCAGCTGAACAGAAAAATTGAAATCAGAGATTTTTGAAAATGCATTTCTAGTTATAGCTAAAGCTGTCATGTAAATAAAAAGTATCAACTCCATTAATGATCATCTTAGAAGTAAAATGAAGCTGAAAGCTTGTTACTATGGTTCTTGCTTCCACTGGGAATTCAAAATATCTTATAAAAAATAATGGGATGGCGAATAAAAAAAGAAGCAGTAGTCAAGTTGAGCATGATTTCTTCAGGAGCCTTTCAGTGGCATGTGCTGTATAAAACCAGCAACTTTCCAAGAATGGGTATTTTTCTAATAAATAATTCATAATAGTAGGTAATGCAAATTGAGCACTTACTATGTGCCAGTCATTGTACTAAGTGCTTTCATGCATTATCTCCTTTTTAAAAATATGTTATTTATTTATTTTCAGAGAGAGGAGAAGGGAGGGAGAACGAAAGGGAGAGAAACATTGATTGGCTGCCTCACACATGCCCCCAACCAGGGACCTGGCCCACAACCCAGGCATGTGCCCTGATGAGGAATCAAATAGGTGACCTTTTGGTTCACAGGCTGTCAGTAAATTCACTGAGTCACACCAGCCATGGCTCACGCATTATCTCTTTTAATCTTCATACTAACCCTATCAAGTAGGTGCTATTTTTAGATCTATTTTGCAAAGGAGAAAAGTGAGGCTCAGAATACCCAAGGTCAACATGAATTGAAAGTAGCAGAGCCAGAACTCAACGCAGATCTATTTGATGCCAAAACCCAATCTATCGACCACAGTGTGTGTGGTTTATCAGGAACCTATTACTTATATTCATTCTGGATCCTAGAACTACTCATGCTACCCAAAAGCTAAATGAAGTCACATCTCTCCTGGGTAATCAAACTGAAGCAATAATCTAACTATTTTGAACAAACTCCCTTTCACTATTAATTTACTCGAAACAAAAGAAGTTGTTTTGCAGAAGTTTCCTGACATTCCCTCAACACTCCCCTTTGTTTAGTGGTAGTATAGACCCATTCCCCTGCACATTTTCCTCATCAAAATTACAATAGACGTTAAATCCATCAAACCATACACCTAAAATGTCAGCATTTTATCACTTATAAAATATACCTTTAAAAAGTTGTTTCAAAAATAAAGATCTCAAGACTACTGACCAACATGGAGGTGTAGGTCGACATGCTTCACCTCCTCATACAACTATAAGAAGGATCAAAACAAAAAACACCCAGAACTGCCAAAAAAATTGAACTGTATGGAAGTCCAACAACCAAGGATTTAAAGAAATATTCATCCAGATGGGTAGAAGGGATGGATATGGGGAGCTGGGGTGGAAAGGACACGGTGTGGTGGTGGTGAGGTGGCGGCAGCAGCCAGTGGAATGGGCAGTCCAACATTCACATGTGGCAGATAGAAACTGGGAGGGAGCCCTGGCTGGTGTGGCTCAGTGGATTGAGTGCCGACCTGTGAACCAAAGGGTTGCTGCTTCAATTCCCAGTCAGGGCACATGCCTGGGTTGTGGGCCAGGTCTCCAGTAGGGGATACATGAGAAGCAACCACACATTGATGTTTTTCTCCCTCCTTTCCCCTCTCTCTAAAAATAAATAAATAAAATCTTAAAAAAAAAAAAAAAAACAGGAAGGACACCTGGGGAATGAGCAACCCTAGCCCCAGGCCAGACCACACAGCCCAAAATTCCAGCACCAGGAAAATAAAGCCTCATAACTTCTGGCTGTTAAAAAAACAGCACGGATTAGGACAGTGGAATAAACTGAAGGTCCCTCAGGAGAGTTTGTTAAAAGGGCCCCCATGGTCCTAGAATGTATGCAAATCCACACACTCTGGGAATCACCATCACAACAAGAGCTAGAGGGGTGCCAGTCGCTTACAGGAAGGTGAAGTGACTGGAAACAGAGCAAGTACTGAGCAAGCGGCATTGTTCCCTCTCTGACCACTCCCACACACATAGTGCCACAAAGCTGTGAAGCAGGTCCCCTTACCCTGGTGAATACCTAAGGTTCTACCTCTTACAATGTAACAGGTGCACTCAGAGCAGTTCTACCTAATACACAGAAACAAACGCAGGGAAGCTGATGAATTGAAGAGCAAGAAATGTGGCCCCAAAGAAAGAACAGATCAATACTCCAGAAAAAGAACTAAGTGAAATGGAGATAGCCAACCTATCAGATGCAGAGGTCAAAACACTGGTGACAAGGATGTTCAGAGAACTCATTGAGTATGGCAAACACATAAGGGAAGAAATAAAGGCTACACTAAGTCAAATAAAGAAAAATCCAGGGAACCAACAGTGCAGGGGAGGAAGCTGAGGTTCAAGTCAACGATTTGGAACATAGGAAGAAATAAACAGTCAACTAGTACTGAATGAAGAAACAAGAATTCAAAAAAAAAATGAGGAGAGAATAAGAAGACTCTGGGACATCTCCAGAAGTGCTAACATCTGAATCATAGGGATTCTAGAAGGAGAAGAGGAAGAGCAAGAAATTGAAAACTTATTTGAAAAATAATAAAAGAAAACTTCCCTAATTTGGTGAAGAAAATAGACATACAAGTCCAGGAATCACAGAGAGTCCTAAACAAGTTGGACCCCAAAGAGGCCCACACCAAAGCACATCATAATTAAAATGCCAAAGGTTAAAGAAAAAGAGTGAATCTTAAAAGCAGCAAGAAAAGAGTTACCTACAAAGGAGTCCCCATAAGACTATCAGCTAATTTCTCAAAAGAAACTTTGGAGTCAAAGGACTGGCAAGAAGTATTCAAAGTGATGAAAAGTAAGGACCTATAACAAACTCACAACTATCAACTGAATCTAAAAAACAAAAACAAACTAAGCAAACAACTAGAACAGGAACAGAATCAAAGATATGGAAATCAAGTGGATAAAGTACAGGGATTAAGAAGCATAATTGGTAGGTACAAAATAGACAGGGGGAGGTTAAGAATAGTACAGGAAATGAAAAAGCCAAAGAACTTACATGTATGACTCAGGGACATGAACTAAGGGGGTGATTGCTGGAAGGAAGGGGGTACTGGCAGAGGGGGGCAAAGGAGAAAATACTGGGACAACTGTAAAGCATAATCAATGAAATATATTTTAATAATAAAATAAAATAAAATGTAAAAATCTCAGAACATTCAACGAGAGATGCTCCAAATATGTATTTGGCTTTTTCATTTCCCAGATTTCATGTCAAGTTGTTATTAACTTGAATTATGTGAAACTGCCATTTGTGCATGTCAGCTTTATATAAATCAACTTTTTAAAGTTTTTAATTAGTGCTACCATGTTTGTGCCATGTAATCTGCAGCTATTCTCATCAATTGTCTTAGTAATACATTTTAATATAAATAAAGTGTTTTTTTACCAACAAATGTACTAAGTTTGTCACTGTCTTCCTTCCTGTCCCTCTTTCTATCTTCCCCCACCCCCAACCCTGGACACTTAGCTGGACTACATTTCCCAGAGTGCCTTGCAGTTAAGGCATCGTCTTACAATTAAGTTCTATGCAGCAGAATGGGAACAGAGGTGATAAATACCTCCTAGGTCTATACTCCTCTCTTTTTCCCACCTACTGTCTGGAAGTGAAGAATTCTAAGGCCTTTGGCTGAAGCACAAGACAGAAGAAACAGGCATCTTTAAATTAGGCTGTGAAACATCACCTGCCACTCCAGCACCTTTAGAGGAGCAACAACCAACTTCTGTTATGTTAAGCCCCTGAAATATGGGGACTTAATATCACAACTAGTGCTACTGTCACCAATAATCTCTCTCCCTCTCTCTCTCTCTACCTTTCTTTCTTTCAATAATATTTATTGTGGATTTCCTACATCCCTTAGAGACTAGTTCAACAACAAAAAATTAAACAAATGGCTCCTCACAGAAATGCTACAGAATGTTAAGGGAGGGAGATAGTCAGAGTCACTGTAGAAAATTAACTTCCTGTTTATAGATAATATCTGTTAGCTGTTACCAGTCACTCATTCACCCTCTTCTTGAGAAGTCTCCCCATATTTCCTTTGGGGGACAATCCTCCTCCATGCTCAGCCATGTGATTTTGTTGAGCCTGAAACCCTCACCCATGTATGGTCCCAGATCGGCTTAGGCCAACCAGGACTCCTGACTTTTGGGCTACAGTAATTGGCCAGTAAAAAACAAGGGCATAAGGAGGCACCACTGAATTCTTCTGGCAAAGAAAAGATTTCTTTCTCTGCAAACACTAGTATAAGAGACCCTTTCTCTCCACCTGCAGAGTGCATTGCAATGATGTTAAAGCCTGGAACTCTGCAGCTATCTTTTCTAAAAAGACTTTTTTTTAGAACAGCTTTAGGTTCACAACAAAATTGAGTGAAAGGTACAGAAATTTCCTATATACCCCTCACCCCCATGCATGTGCAGCCTCCTTCACTATAAACATCCACACCAGAGTAGTACATTTGTTACCATCAGTGAACCTAATGACAGATCATTGTCACATCACATCCATTGCTTACACTGTAGTTCACTCTTCATATATTCTATGGTTTTAGACAAATGTATAATGGCATGTATTCACTATTATAGTATCATACAGATTAGTTTCACTGCCCTAGAAATCCCCATTACCCCTTCTATCACCTCTCACTTCCCACTAACTCCCAGCAATCACTCAACTTTTTATTGTCTCCATAGTTTTGCCTTTTCCAGAGTGTCATCTAGTTAGAATCATAGAGTATGCAGCTTTTCAAATTGACTTCTTTCACTTAGTGATATGCATTTTAGTTTTCTCCATTCCTTTTCCATGCTTCATACCTCATTTCTTTTTAGACTTAATAATATTCCATTTTCTGAAAGTAACACAGTTTGTTCATCTACTCACCTACTGAAGGACATCTTGATTATTTCCAAGTTTTGGCAATTACAAATGAAACAGCTATAAAACATACATGCAGGTTTTTGTGTAGACATAAGTTTTCAACTCCTTGGGTAGTACCAAAGAGCATGATTGCTGGAGTGTATGGTAAGAGTATGTTTAATTTTGTAAGAAAGTACCAAACTGCCTTCCAAAGTGGCTGTTCCATTTTGCATAGCCACCAGCAGTCAATGAGAGTTCCTGTTGCTCCACAATCTCCTCGGCATTTGGTGCTGTCAGTGTTCTAGATTTTGGCCACTTTAATAGGTGTATAGTGGTATCTCATTGTTGTTTTAATTTTCATTTCTCTGATGACATATCATGTGGAGCAGCTTTCCATGTGCTTATTAACCTCCTATAGATCTTCTTTAGTGAAATGTCCTGTAGCTATCTCACTACTGCCCGAGAGAAGCTGGCCTGCCAGAACTGCCATATGAAGCCTGCAGGTGACCTGCTGCTCACTGAGGACAATATAAGGAATTGGGAGAAATGGGTCTTGGAGGACATCATCTTACTATCTGGATCAATACTGACCCAACATCTGGTCTTCTGACTTCTCAGTTTTAGGGACTCTTACTCTCATAATTCAACCAATTTGAATTGAGTTTTAAGTCCTAAATTATGTGACTTTGCTATTCATTCATTCATTCATTCATTCATTCATTCATTCATTCATTCTGAATTCGGCTGAGTAGGAAACTATAAAATTTCATATAAATTTGAAAATGGGCCAAGGAAAACTCAATACTGAAAGTACTTCTTGAAATGTGCACATTATTTTCTACCTTATGAAGATCATTTTTCTTCTCTAACAATTACTAAGGCTTCCAAACTGAGCCTAACTATAAGGTAAAGTCACTCCTGCAATGATAATTGAACCTCAGCATTCAGGAAGAATTCAAGGTATAGACCATGCTGATTGTCAAGGAAAAAAAAAACATCAAATAGTTTACAGATATTGCATTTATTTGTACATCCTGTATTGCAATACATGCTTGTTACATGAGTTGAAGTTATAATCACTTATTCTAATACATCACATTTTCAGAAGTTATATAGAAAACAGGTGCTGTTGTAACCCTGCAACCTTTCACTAACTACTCTAGTGTTTTGGCTGAATCGTAGTTCTTTCTCCCCATGCCTCTGGTCTCCAAAGCCATTCATTCATTCACTCATTCTGAAACTGAGTAGATAAAGATTGATGACTTAGAAAATATAGAAAATTAACTGTAAAATGAACCTATAATATTGAGCATGCCACTGAACCTGCAGCTGCTTTTGGTTTATTTTCATTCAATCCTGCCTCATCTTTACTGCCTGTATTCTTTTGGTGACAAGTGACAAAAAAAAACAATGTCAAATGACTTTCTGAAAAGAGGGAGAGAATTTATTGGCTTAGGCAACTGGAATAGCCTGGAGCAAATCAAGTGTGATCGAACCCAGGGACAAATCATCCTAATCTCTCTCTCCCTGTCTCTTGGCTCTGTTCCCTTCCATGGCCACTCTCTCCTCATGTGGTAGACCTCAACAGCTTGCACTCTAATCACAGCTTTAAATCTAGCAGAAAAGAGCCTTCCCCAAAGGTTCTCCTGGGCTCAAATGCCCATTTCTAAACTAGTCACTACGGCTGGGGGCGGGGGGTGCAATGCTCTGACCGCCCAGGCCTGTATTACTTATATATCCCCTAGAGCACATGGAGAGAGAGTGATGCTGTTTCCATCAGAAAGGGAAATGGACATTGAGTGGCTGTACTTGTCAGAGTAATTAGTATTAGCTGCCATAACAAGCAAACTCAAATATCTGTGGCTTAATAATAAATTGTATTTTTCATTCCTGCAAAGTCTACTGCAGAGAGATGTTCTGGTTGGGCAACTCTCTTGGCAGCTCTCCACCATGCACTGACTCAGAAATCCAGGCTTTTTCCATCTCAGAATGCTGCTGTCCATATCACAAATTCTCCAAGTTTGCTTTGGAAGGGGCAGAGTGAGCTGGACAAGGCATAACTGTTCTCAGCTGCCTTGGCCTCAAAATGACACATCAATCTGTCCTTGCATTCACTGGGGTGAACTTAGTCACATGTCCCCACACAAATGCAAGTGGGATAGGAAATACAATTCAGCTGCATGCTTAGGAAGAGATTTGGTGGCCACCTGGCCAGTCTGCGATACAAAGGCAAGCCCAACCCATATCTAACACACAGCCAAAACTGCCCATTGGCTCTCCTCTGCTCAGACTTAAATTATAAGTCAGGGCCAGTAGGGTCTTAAGAAGTAATCTGGCTATACTGTCTACTTGGACAGATGGAGGAAGTAAGAAAGGAAGGGCTTTTCCCACTGACATAGGGAACCACAGATGTTATTAAATGTCTCAAAAGGAATGAGGAGGAATTCCTCCCTCTCCAGATGCGAGAAACATTTTCCTGTCCTGTCCCCACCACTGCTACCAACTTGCTGTAGTTTGTTCTTATCAAGCATGAGATAGTAAAAATGTGGCTTCACAGTCATATGGACCTGAGCTCAAACCCTGGTTCCATTTGTTTCTACATTGGGCAAGCTGTCAAGCTCTCTGAGCTGCAGTTTACTCACCTACTCAGTCTATAGTAAACATACAACAAGCATTAGATTTCTGTTTTCTCCTCATTATTTCTTACTCTAACACCAGTGTTATCTAGAGTTTTCTAGGAGTAACTGATATTAGTCATCTGAGGGTCCTCAGAGTATAATACTGTTTTCTCGATATTTTGTGGCCAGGGAACTGAAGCTAAACATATATCCAGTGAAAACTGTACAAGCTCTTAGAATAAGAGAAACTATCCCTTCTTAGAGCTGAATTCACCTTTATGTAGCAAACGTTTTATTCCCAGAACGTACTTTGCTGATTTAATCATCACAGTTCTACAACTTGGCTAGCTCAGCTAAAAATGCAGAAATGGAGATAGACTAGCTCCTCTACAGGACCTGAATGAGGGTAACAATCTCTTCCTGGAAGGAAGTGGCTCCGTTTTCCACAGTGACTGATTTCTAGGTGCTTCAAAAGCCCTTGCTCGGTAGACTGCCACCTAGCAGGAGACTCCAGCTTTTCCATTTGAACACATAAGACCCTAACCCACACTCCTGGATTGTAACCATGCCCAAAGCTTTAAGCAAACTGTCTAACCCCAAGTGTCCATGTCTTTTTAAAGGAAACTAAATAGTTTGCAAAGACAAAGATTTGACCAGTCCTCATAGGGCCAGAACAATAACTAGTTTGGTTTCTAATGCCCCAATAGCCACCCCAGTGCTCCTCACTGCAGAAGCTTCCCCATCCCAGACCAGACAGCCCCCCAACATCAGGAGTTTTCTTTCCTTCCTCAGCTTTTTAAAACTTATCTGCTGAATGGCTCATTCCCTCAGACCTTTGCCAATCACTCAATCAGCCAAACAACTTGATAATTCACGGTTGCATCAACATATATTGCTTTAAGCAGGGGTTTCTTTGAGACATACTACTTGACTCAACACACACAAAAAAAGTGCATCAAAAATTCTGATGTATAAAAATTGGTTGAAAAGATATTTCTCTGTCCTAGAAATTCTATCAATTTAAATTTGCCTGAAAGTATACCATACCATAAAAGTCTGCCCCAGGTCTTGAGGCAGTTATGATTCTGCAAGGAACATAGCTACATATACCATCTAAATTCCCATCGCATTACATTAAGCTTCTGGGTAGGGGGCATTATTGCTGTAATACTTTCATCATTTTGTGCCTTTTCTTGCCAGGATACATGAAAGGTCATTGTAGAATTTATTTTATTTCATTTGAAAATTTCTGGAAAGAAATCTCCAGTTTTTCAACCCACACTTTTAGAAAGATTATGGTTTTGTCTTCCTAAGACAAGCTTTTTTTAGGAACTTGTTTCTTCTCTTGTTTCCTTTAGCTGACCTTCAGTGACTGACCCATAAAAGTGTGCCTGAAGTACATGAAGCCAAAACTGAAAAGGAACATAGATTCATTTTGCCTTGTTTCTCTAATACTTTTAACTCCTGCTTTTAAAAGTATTATAGTGGTATTACTACAATAGAGATTTCTGCTCATGATTCTGCCTGATAGATTATAATCCAGGGCTTAATGAAAAGAAAAAACATTTACAGAACATGTGCCAGAGGAGGTTACCACCTTCCCACAAACCACAAATCCTGGTGATTTGCACCCCCAAATAGACACATATACCTCATTGCTGCCTAATTTGAGTTTCAGTCAGCCCTGGATCTTACTTGCATTTCATAGACACTTGAGTATCAGGGACATTCCTTAGAAGCGGACCTGCTTCAACTTCTATTAGGCCAGACAGAGAGAACATAATGACACTGCTGGAGCCGAGGATGCCAATTTTGAGAACGGACTCTAAATAGCAAAGGCCCTCATTTTGTCCAGGTTAGGAGGGATGGAATCATTGATTGCTCAAACCTGTGCCTCCCTCCACCATGAGACAGCTTACACAGTGGAGAGAGCTCTGGTTTAGGAGTCAGGAGACCTTGGCTTCTGCCAAGAATCAGACGTGGTGTGACCTTCTGCTCTACTTGCAAAATAAGGTGGGATGGGGAGTTTGGCCTAGCTCAGACTCAATCTTTTCATTGCTGGGAGGAGAGATTTTCCCTTCAAAAAAATGGGTAAGAGATATGAATCCTCTCCCTAGAAAAATAAACAGAGAACCAAAGTATTACCTAAAATTGACGATCCAGGAGTATCAGCTTAAGAACTCCCAAGCAAGGCACCCTCAAACCTTCATTGTTCTAGCAAAATGACAACAAAATAAATAATAGATTATCCTTTCCAAAAACCTGGTGGTCATTCTTGAGTCTTGTCTTCCTCTCACCTCCACCCCACCACCCCCATTTCATCTGCCACAAGGTAATATTATTGATTTCAGCAGAAGATAGACCCCAAAGGTCCACTTCTCTCCATCTCCCCCACCTCCACCCTATCCAAGCATCTCTCAGCCAGACACCTCTCACTGTGACCTCCTACAACCCATTCTCTATGGACAGCTTGGGAGGGCTCCTTCACACATGGGATTTCTCTGCCCAGTGGCTTCCTGTGGCCCCAAGAGATGAAGCTCCTGCTGGATCTCCCAGCAGATTGCCCACTACTCTGCCCCTAGCTGCACTCTCCTGATTTCTGTTCCCACATTTGCCAAACTCATCCCTGACTCAAGGTCTCCACTACCTGGACCATTCTGTCCCTAGAGCTTCACATGACTTTAAGGTCTCTCAGACATTCTCTGCTCAGAGAAACCATCCTCAGAGACTCACTCCCCCATCCCTGCCTTGGCTTCTTCATGGCATTTATCATTGACTGCAATGATTGTGTATGGTTTCCTATTTGTGTATGATTTTCCTGCTTACTGTTGGCCTCTTTTCCCTCATCTATCACCAAAATACAAGTACCAGAGGAAGGTCCTTGCCTATCTTGTTTACTCTACATCCAGGTCATGGTGATTGCTTACTACATATTTGTTGAATTCATTAACTAAGTAATAGTTAAGTTATTCTATTGACATTGTGTTATCAAATTAGCAGACTCGGTCCTGTTTTAAAAATATTTTAATTGATACTCATGAAGACATCAGTGGAATCCCATATATTTAGCCCCTAGAATTTATTTCTCAGATTAAATTACTCTTATCCTCTAAGCCTTCTTACCGGTCTTACTCTCATCCTCTTAATCACTCTCCAGGACCTTCCCTAGAGGCTCTCCAATTTCTCTTTGTCCTCCTGAGAAGCTGAATAACCTTGTTCTTGGTGGGATCCACTGCGAACCTACAAAGGAGATAGGGCAATAATTCCACATGGTAGACGACTCAAGAGTCTGGGTTTTCTAAGCAGGCCTAGTTTCAGATCCAGCCACTTTCTAGCTAGCTGACCTTGAACGAGGTCCTCTCTCAGCCTTGGTTTCCTCCTCTGTAAAACAGAGATGACAAAAATATCCCATAGAGTTGTTCGTGGTGACTCTTCAAGGAGCTTTCTCCTACAAAGCATTCAGGACCGGGCCTGGTGCATACAAAAACCTCAGTAAATAAAGACTATTATTAGTAATAATTAAGGCAAAACTATAGCCACTTGAAATAAGTAGAAGAGCTGTGAAAGAGAACTGAGCTATATGCAAAATTCACATCATATGATTTGGGATTTTGTAGGGGAAAAAAAGACACATAAGGAAAAAGGTCCTTTATTAAAACTGAATAAAGCAAAGGGGAAATGAAAGAATAGCTGTCTCCTGTTCATGCAGTGGCATGCATGACACAGACCACAGTAATTACAGGGTGCACAGTGAAAGAGCAAGCCAAACATGAAATGAAGCAGCTGTGGGGGGGACAGAAGGTGAAGCTGCTGGAAAGGAAATAATACCTCCTTTCATTGGTGGAACATGCACTAATACAAGGATGTCACCAATGTCTCACATACCTGCCTTTTCACATGCAGAGAGCCCCTCAGTCGTCAGAGGAATGGCAGAGGCCATCTGCATTTCCTTCAGTAGCCCCAGGACCTCCACAGAGACGCTGGGGAGCCATCTTTGTCAATGGAAGGCCTTGGAGGCCCCATTTGGATGTGAGAGTCCTTGGGAAATACACATGGACCAAGCTCAGGAAGACTGTTTGGAGGAGGATTATATTTAGAGCACACACTTCCACAGTGACAGATCATATGACAAAACTAGGCCCATTGCGAGGATCCTCCAGAAAAGATGTCCTGCAAACAAAGGTAAGCATGCCTCCAAAGACCTAGAGATAAAGTTCTATCAGTCCACTCACCCAGTGGAATACTCAGCAGCCACCAAAAAGATGAATTGGATCCTTACCGTAAGTTGTCCAAATGTATGGTCTAGTGACAAAAGCAAAGCATAAAACTCTCTGTAGGAAATGAAGTAGACCTCTTCCTTCCCACTCTGGACACAAGTGGGGGGAGACCTGCAGGAAACACCTTCCATCTCTTGCTCCATCCCTGACTTGCCTCCCCTAGAGAGCTGTATATCTCCTGCACCATGCTTCCTAGAGGACAGAAAAGTGAAGAAAGTGCCTGAGGCCTTCTAGATCATGAACTGCCTGCTGCCAGGCATGGCAGGTGCACATGCAATCTCTCAGGTTCGTCCCTGGACTTTCTGTCCCAGGTGGGAAACCAGCAGGATAGGGGCAAAGAGAGGTGAGAAGATCCATGCTTCTCTCTCTCTGGTCCAGAACCTCCTCCTGCATCCAGAAGTAGGGATAAGGCCAGCCCTGCCCTGAGCTGTGAGCCTGGCTATCTCCATTTCAAGGTGTCATTTTGGCCTAACCCTAAGCCAACTACTCCAACTCAGCCATTACCAGAGAGCTGTCAAAAACATAAAACTTAGAAATAAAAGTAGTGTGGTAGGCAGACTTTAAGAATCACCTTCAATGATCCCTGGCTCCTGGCATTTGAGTACATGCATAATCTCTTCCCTTGAATATAAGCTAACCTGGGTGCTGGTTTCCAACCAAGCATATAACATATATATGTATATATGTATTACATATATAGCATATACATATATTGATGCATAACAAATTATCATAACTTCATCTCCAGGTGTTCAGGAGGAGGAAGTATGAGGAATGGCTGGTGGGTGGGTAACTTTATGTAATGCCACTGGGCAGAAACTTATTTTTCAAATATGAGAAGATATTCCCTCTTGGTATGCCAAGGATGTTTTTTTAATGAAGCTCAGGTGTAAAATTTGAGCAAATGTTGTGCCAATTGGTAGAAGTTATGAGGAGGCCAATTTTTAGTCTTACTCAAGTCAGGATTTACAGACGACTATAGTTATCCAGAAATGGAAGGTGATTTTCAATGGAGGATGTGAAGTAGAATTAGCATCTATCTGGCTGGGAAGTGGTAAAAGGGATCTCCGTACCAGTGGGGGTTGAAGGGGAAGGGGGAAGCAGGCATTTTCATTGACCTATGAGTTTCCTTTCAACCCAGAGAGCCTATGATTCTAGTAATTAGTTTTTTCCCCTTTGAATGTTCATGAGATAATTATGCTAATTGGAGATAATGTTTCTACTAAGTAAGGTATGACTTCAAGTTGAATGGTCTTTTTTATGTTTAACATCAGTGTATAAGGTATAGAGTTTGCCTTGGACTTGGGCCTGTACTTTGTTTGTAACTGTTACTTTGAGCAAGGAGGACATATTCTTCCCTGAGTTAGGTTATGGTTACCATGTACTCTGGTCCACTGGCAGGTAAGTACCAATCCCCATGGCCCCACCAATCTTGTCAGTATTGCCACACTGAGGCAGTGTCAGCTGAGTTGAGCCACACTCTTACCTTTGATATTTCATGTGTAATAGGATAGCAGCAATCCATATGGATCAGGGTATCAATGAGAAAAGATGAATATGTCTAACTAAAATAACTGGTTAAATTTTTCTCCAAATGAGAGATTTCTAGTGATATCCAGGGGTCGTGGCAAACTCAATCTCTCGTCTAAAGTCTCTGAAAGCTTCTTGGACATTATTGTCAATTTCCTTGTTGTCCCTTAGTAAAAAGAAGGAATAGACTCAGAATAGGCACCCTTTGGCATGTCTTTCCCCCTTCATCTTTCAACGTGTCCTGCCCCTACCTAGTGTAGTCCCAACAGTTCATTTTATGTTAGGGCATACTTCTTTCCTCTCCCAACAAGATCATGAGTGTTCATCTGACCAATCACATTCTTTCTTCAGGAAATTTGGAATTGGCTCATAGAGTAGCTAATCAGTTTCTGCTGGATGTTTGGTATGTAAACAGCATTGTCACCACTGCTTACCAGCAGCTCAGAGGAGGCCTAAAGCAGAGGTGCAGAGAGACCACATGGTCACAGGTGCAGAGAGCCTACAGCTTTGCTGCATCTGGCCACTCTGTATGCCCCATCAGGACCCCTAGACATTTCTTAACCTCCTCTTTTGTACCACACTCCAGAATCCACCCTATAACTCCTTCCCCATTTTGTTTAAGCTGGTTTGCATGGATTTTTGTTATTTATAGGAACCCAAAAGAGATCCCACCTTTAGAAGAGCCCAAGAGAAAGCAGGCAGAAACCAGCAAGAACTAGTCTTTATTAGGCTTTTACCAAACACATACTATGCCAAGAATTTTAGCTGTATTAACTTATTTAGTCCTTACCATGTGGCCATGGGTTAGGACTAGAGATGAGGAAACTTCAGACACAGAGAAGGTAAGTTGGGAGGCAGGATTTGAACCCAGGCAATCAGTTTCCAGATTCTAGGCCCTTAACCACCATCCAATACAGCCTTTCATTCTATTGCTGATGTTACTTGTTATTTACATATATTAATGCATAACAAATTATGATAACTTCACCAATTTTGTTTCATTATGATATGGGCAGCAATATGTTCAAGAAATGATAACCCTTCCCCTGCCACAGAGATGGGGTCTACTCAGCTTTTAAAACTGAAGGAAGAGCCCAGGCTGGTGTAGGTCAGTGGATTGAGTGCCAGCCTGCAAATCAAAGGGTTGCCAGTTCAATTACCCAGTCAGGGCACATGCCTAGGTTGCAGACCAGGTCCCCAGCAGGGGCTGCTCAATAGGCAACCACACATTGGTATTTCTCTCCCTTTCTTTCTCCCTCCCTTCCCTTGTCTCTAAAAATAAGTAAATAAAAACTTATTTTTAAGAAAAGCTCATAAAAAAATAAAAGAAACTGAAGGACCGAAGGGGTGGTCACATGACACAGCCTGGCCAATGAAATATAAGGAAAGCCTGCTAAGAAACTTCTGGAAAAGCCTTTGCTTCCTGATAGAAGTGTGCAATATGTTTGAGAAGAACTCCCTGGTTCTACCATTTCCCCCTTCTCCCTGCTTTGAATGTGCTTGTGTGAAGTGTGGTACTTGGAGCAATGACAATCATTTTGCTGCCATGAGGTAACAAACTTTAAGATAAGAAGCCAACATGCCAAGGATGCAGAACATAAATCTAGAAGGAACCTGGGCCTTGGATGTTTTCATTAAGCCATTGCTGCTCACCCTGGAGTGGCAGACACCTAGTTCTATAAAGTAATCACATTTTTATTATCTAACCACTGCTAGTTAAGCTTTCTGAGTTGTAATGGAGTATGTTTTAACCAATAACAGCACACTTTGGTTCAGATCTCTAGACTCCCTCATCTGAGATTCATATGACATTTCAAATCCCCACCTCAGCCCCACCATTCTAACCTCTCTCCTTACCACAATTTCCCCTTGTCAAGTGTAAAGAAAACTCAGTCCAAGCCCTTAGTGATAGCTGCCCAAAACAGAGCTCTTTTCACTTAATTCTACCATACCGACCCCCAATTCCACCTTCTTGGCAGCCTTCTCACACCTTGAGGTTATTGTTCGTGACAACTCATAAATCTTTCCCAGATGCATGGCCTGAGTCTCTTACCTGCCATCCTTGTGCAATGAGTCACTTGAACCCAAGTGCTAGATTGCATTGTTGTCTGTTATGGCCAGGTTACTTCTAGACTGTCGACATTGTTTGGGCTCAATATTTTTTCATCCTGTCTATTAACTTTACTCACAGCCTCATGCCAGCCTGGAAATGTGATCAGCATGCCATCAATGTACTCACCCACACAGCTCTTAAAAAAAAAAAAAGACAGCAACCAGAGATTAAATGCAAACAAAATGCTAACAGTTGGTCTGACAATGATAACAGCCCTATCAGTGTCTCCAAAAATACACCAACTTGATACCCATTTGGACATTAGTATTAATGCCATCAGGAGAAGAAGGCAGGATTCATCCCATGGGTGCAAAATGTGCTGAAGAAGGAACGGTGAAGGGAAGTCAACATATCCCATGGGTCATTATTATGGCAGTTATCACTCTTTCCATTCTGGGTGTCCTACAAGTCTACAATTGCAGCTTATTAGGTCATATACAATACAACGCAAGTTGCAAAGAGGTTCTGGAGATTTAAGAGCTTTGCTCTGAAAAGATTACATTTTATAGAATGTTCTAGACACAATAAGCAGATCTGAACTCAAGAGAACTCCCAGATGAAAATACGTATTTGTGATACCAAGAATGAGGGGAATAAAGAGAGAAAAAAATAACAAGGAAAAGAAATATAAATTCTGGAAAAGTAACCAGAATAAGTGCTTTTGCATTTCCCAAGATCTGATTTTTTTATCTTGTTCACCACATTCAGGTTCATATCTAACACCCACACTGCTGTTGTTAAATACCACCACCACCAACCCCATCACTGCTACTACTACAACCAGCACCATACTGGCACTACCATCAACACTACCACTTCACTTACCACCAGCCCCATGAACAAAATGTATTGTGTTCCCTGAGCACTGCCCCACGTTCTCTGAAATACAAAAAGATCTGAGTTACAATTCTACCTCTAATAATTAATTGAACTGGAGACCTTGGGCAAGTCACTTCTTTACATCTCAGATCAAGAAATATACATTGAATGGATGAAAGAAAAAATAATTAATATTATATAGATCTATCTTGTGTCTGTTCTTCTTAAGGTCAACAGAAATACAATACAAATTATACTAATAACTAATACTTTTCTAATGCTTAAGATTTGCAAAGAAAATTTATATACATGATATTATTAAATACTACCCATAAAAAATTGTGTTATTTTCCTCCATGTCCTTTATGCGAGGGTTGGGTTTTGTTTTTGTTTTGATCCAGGATCTAATCATACATGGAAGTGACTTATCTGTCCCTCTAATCTGGAATAGTTCCCCCATCTTGGTTTTGCATTGCTCTTCATGACTTGGATATTTTTAAAGAATCCAAATAAGTTGTTATAAGTTGTTTTATATAATGTCCTTTGATTTGTATTTTCCTAAGTTATTCCTCATGATTAAATTTAGGTTGAATTTTTTGGAAGGAATAACTGCTGTTGTGTTCTTCGTAGTGCATGACATCAGGAGGCAACCATCTTTTTTGGCTATGACAGTTTGGTTACAGTGTTATCTACCAGGTTTCTCTATCATAGTGTTTATTTTTTTCTCTTTGTAATTAGTAAGTAATCTGTGGGATATATAAAAATAATGTTTAAATATGAAGGGCTTAAAAGATCTGTAGGATGTTTTAAATATCAAGAGTGCAAGAAATCTCAACTGCTGTAGAACCAAGTCAGCATAACTATGCAGTCTCCCATATGCATTCACCCATAGGAACAGAGGCCCTGGCTCAGCTGGTGCCCATTTCCCCACGTCTCTTTATTCCTCTAGGATAGGAGTTCTTAACCAGGAAGCATGAATCCCCCTGAAACTGTATGCAAAAAAGTGTGTGTCCCAGCAAAGAGCATCCATAGCTTTAGTATGTTCTCAATGTGGCCCCTGTTCCTAAAAACATTAAGAATCACTCTTAAGTGCAAATTTTTTTAGTAAAAACCTAGAAATGAGGCAGAAAAATCAGACTGGAGGGAAATAATTGAGTAGTATTTTTGATATTTATGATTGATGTGACTTTACAGAGGGTTATCTAGGAAGATTTATCTCAAAGATAGTTAGAATATTCATTTCATTCATGGAACTTGATATTTTGAAGTTGTTTTTGTTTACTTGTTTACGGCCCATCTTCCCCCACTTGGAATGAAGCTTCTTGAAGACAAGGCCCATTCATGAATGTCTTCTTCACCCTTGTATCACAGAACTTTGCACACAGGAAGTTCTCAACTTTATCAAATAAAAAAGAAAATTAACAAACATGCATTAATGAGAATAGCTGAGAGCAGAGAACAGAAAAGCTGAGAGTGGGAAAGGAAACATTTTTAAGTTAAAAAAAGTATTTTTAAAGGAATAAATTAATTAATTCATATAGGCATAATTTTTTTCCACACAAAAGAAAATGAAATAATAGTTAATATGAGTCAGATTTAATGTAATGTGCCATACCAAATTCTGGTGTTAACTTTTAACACTTCTTGAGCATTAAGTCAAAATAAAATTTTATTATTCTTGAATACAACTAGAAATTTAAAGTTTAAAATGTTAATAAAATTGAGTGTATGTAGCCAAAGGCACAACAAGGTAGGCATTGTGGTAAACTGACTACCATCACTAAGTTTGTTTACAGCATGAGTGATACAGGCATATGAGACCAGGTGCTGAGGTACTTCCAGCTCTTCTTCTCTGGCTAAGGCTCTTACCACACAAGTTGGCTTCTCTACCTGTTGTCATTCACTCACCTACAAAATGTGGAAGCTGGACTTGGTGGGAAGAAGACTAGCTTGATGTCTAGGCTTTGGGGCTGAGTACCCTCTCTGCCCCAAACCATCTGAATACCCTTGGACAAGCCCTACTCGGTACTTTCAATGTCCTGCTCTGCCATGGAGGGGTAATGAGGTCTCTGGGGCTCCCCCAGCACCAGCATCCTCTGCCCCAAGGAGAAGCCAAACTAGCTGCCCGGTGTCCCCTCTCTTTCTTTCCCCTGGTGGGCATCAATGCCAATATCTAACCAATGGTTTTAGTCAGAAAGCACTTTACAGCTTAAACCATGCAAAGTAAGTAAAAACAAATTTTTTTTTTTGCCTCAAATGGTGACCTTCCTTATTCAGGTTCATAGGGGAAAAATCCTTCTAAGCTAGGCTGGTGAAGGCTTCAGTGCCTTTCATACAGGACACAAGGACTTCACAAAGACCTTACCTGAAGTACAATTTCTAAGTAAAGTTGACTATTAGTGGGCCCAAGTTCCTTGAAGTCCCGGGCCACCAGTGGACTCTTGGAGAGAGGTAGCCTTCCCCCCTCCCAGCAAGGTGGAGTTAAGCCCATGTGGAGAGCTGGACAGCAAGCTAGGATTCTGTGTCCAAGGCTGCAGAAATTAGAATCCCCTTGGAGATACTCTCACCCCTCTGCTTTACTTTCTCTCCATTAACCTCATTCTCTACCAAGTTATTCTTAGGGGCTCGGGAGATTGCAAATTTAACCCTCATTCATTGTCCACTGAATATTTACAGAGACTGTTCTAAGCACTTTCCATGTATTAAATTCATATAACACAGGATAAGTAGGCATTGTTATTGTCTCTATCTGTGTTTGGGGAGACCGAGGCCCAGCAAGGTCAGGGAGTCAATAGTCTGAGTTCCACAAACACAGTGGTTGACAGCCCTGCTGATCCCTACACTTGAGGAGCCAATGTTTCTCGAGTGGGGATCCAGAACATGAACAAGAGAGCAAATGAGATACTTTCTGGGAAAAATAAAAGCAGTGATTAAAAATGGAGGAGACTAGCCCACCCTGTCCAGGGTCACACAGTGCCTAGTAAGTGGTGAGGCTGGGCCCGGAACCCAGGCCTCTGACTCCTGGGGCCAACCCCTGAGCACCCATGTTGTTCTTCTCAAAGAGGCTTATCTATCATTTCCGACATGGCTCCTTTGGGGGAGTTAACGTGAATATTACATACAAGACAAGATAGAAAATAAGAATGTATATAAAGTTCTCTTTTTTAAACTTAGCAAATATATAATAACTGGATGAATGAGAATCCTTTTAGCTACATACTTGCTTAAGCTCTGTACCTTAAAATGTAGTCATAGGGGTGGATATCTGATTCAAAGATTACACAAAAATTGCCCTAAAAAAGTTATCTAGAATACAGATGCTTGTTCCTGCTAAATTATTCCTAGAAAGATTACACCTATGTAAACCTCTACCAGCATCACGGACACCTCAGCATGAATCGTATGAGTAAATCTTTGGCAATTTGGTTAGAGAAAAGTGGCATCTTGTTGTTGACTTCCTTTGCATTTTTTAAATTACTAGTATAGGGTTTTTTTAATCCTTATCTTAAATTTGTCTCTGACTTTAAGAGAAAATTTGTAAACTCGGCATGTAGAGCATTCATAAAAAGGATAAGCACCACATATTTCTAACTTAATTACTACACCATTAAAATGAGTTCTGCACAATGCATCCGGAAATGGGCTTTTGTCTGAGAGACAGAGAAGAGTGTGTGGTTTCTTTTTCAAATCAGGCAGCTGAACACACCAGCAGAGCCATGTCCTAGGGCACAGGCTATCCTCATGTCCCACCCATCCTGGGTGAAGACCTTGCTGAGTGGCTCTTCCCCAGCTCATAGGCATTCCCATTCCAATTCTTTAAGGCACTTTAAAGTTTTTAAGAAGAAAGAAACAAGAAACAGGTCTCTAGTTTTCACGATGGCTAATTTAAGATGTAGTAACACAATAATACTTTTCACTTGAATAGCCTTTAAGCTTCATTTTGAAAACAGCAGTAGCCATCTTGAGACATATTTATGGTGAGTTCTCAGCACTCCACCAGTGGGGGTACAAAGAAAAATTCTAAAATAACTACTTATAAAGTTTAAATGAATTTAATTAGACTGCTAAAAATGAAAAATGCTAAATTATAAGCCACCATAGACATGATTAATTACATTTGCATTATGCACAAAGCACCCGAATGAAACCACTCCACAGCTTGCTCCTCCCAGATTCGAAAGCATGTGTTGTTGCCAACAAGACAGCTTCTATTCAAGGCAACTTAGAGCCAGTGTCTGCAATCAAAGCAGGAAGAGTGTAATCAGAAAGGCTCCTGTGGCCTCTGCAGCCTTATGACCGCTGAGCAGCCCCTCCTTCTTGGCCAGTTCCTGAAATCCCTTCCTGCAGTGTTCCCAGTCAAACTCCAAGATTTCCCCGATACCAGCCCCAGCCTTTCGTCATTCCTTCCCAGCCCTCTGGACCCATATACACTGCAGTTTTTGATCTGTGATGCCCAGCTGTCATTGCAGTAGATGCTCACTAAATTAGCGCTGAATGAGTGAACAGACAGGGGCTAAGTGAGCTCTCCCTCAGGGAGCTGACAATGACAGACATGTCGAGATGTCCATCACACATTAAGTGGAAAGTGGCAGATTATCAGATGGTGAGTAGAGAGGAAAATCTAAATTTAAACTTTACAAAAAGGTATGAACGAAAAGAAAAACAAATTCTGAAAAGATGCTCTCACATATCGACATCCAAAGGTGATAAGCAGAGAGCAGGTGCAGACCAGACACTGAAAGTGAGGTTCCCTCTTCACAGGGTCCTCTTTACTTTTATAGGGGAAATAAACATTTTATAGAAATTCCCTGGTAGCCTTCTCCTGAGCTGGTCCTATAGACACCCACAACTGAAGGTCAACTGGGAAAATGAAGACAGGGTTTTTTCAGCCTTTATCAATGTAAGTGGGTAAGAAAGAAGGGAGTTGGGAATAGTCAACCATGTTTGCCCCATAGCTTCCCAGTCATTTGTTCAACAGAATATATACTGAATACCTGCTATATGCCAGGCATTGTCTGGGTGATGAGCTGTAGCAGTGATTTAGACAGGCAAAATTCTAGATCTCACAGACAGAGCTTACATTCTAATAGAGAGATTCAAACAATAAATCATGCAGTAGGCTAGATAAAGCAATGAAGGGGAAATATGGTAAGGAGTTCCAGGGTGGCTGGGATTGTGATTCTAAACAGAGTGGTCAAGGAAAGCCTCTAGAACAAGGTTACCCAGACGTAAAGGGGCTCCCCAGGAGGGCACCTAGGAAAGGAGCTTCTCCAGCAGAGAAACAACAGGGCAACGGTCCTGGAGCAGGAATGTGCCTGGCACATCTTGGGCACAGTGAAGAGACCAAAGTGACTGAGCAGATGAGGAAACTGGAGGCCAGGTCACCTGGGGCCTTGTACGGTGACATGAATCATCAGGATGTGGGTCAGAAAGTCCGGAAGCCTTGGGAGGATTTGGTGCAAAGGAGTGACAGAATCTAAGTTACACTTTTTAAGTGGCTTGATCTACACATATAACTCACATACAATATAATTCACCCATTTAATGTATGCAATTCAATGATTTTTACTACATTAACAGGGCTGTGCAACCACCACCACTGTTTAATTTTAAAACATTTTCATGCCATCCCCCAAAGTACACGCCATTAGCAGTCACTCCTCATTCCCTCTCCCTCTATCCCTAGGCAGCCACTAATCTCCTTCCTGTCTCTATGGATTTGCCTCTTCTGGACATTTTACATAAGTAGAATCATACAATGTGTGACCTATTGTGACTAGCTTCTTTCGCTTAGTGTAATTTCAAGGTTGACCTATACTGTATCGGTACTCCATTTCTGTTTATTATGAGGTAATATTCCATTATATGGTTATACCACATTTTGTCCACCTGTTCACCAGCTGATGGATATTTGGAATGTTTCCACTATTGGCTATGATAAATAATGCTGCTAAAAAAATTTGTGTACAAGATTTTGTGTGGACATTATGTTTTCAACTCATTCTGAAAAACTGTCAAACTTCTCCAAGGTGGCTACACCATTTTGCAGTCCTACCAGCAGTGTATGAGGGTTCCAATTTTTCCACATCCTCATCAATGTTTGCTGTTGCCTGTTTTTTTAATTATAGAAATCGTGGTGGATATAAAATGGTATCCCATTGTAGTTCTGATTTGCATTTCTCCAATTATTAATGATGCTAAACCTATTTGCATGTGCTTATTTGCCATTTGTATATCTTCTTTGAAGAAATGTCTATTCAAGTCTTTGGTCATTTGAAAAATTGGGTTATTTGTCTTTTTATAACAAATAACAAATAACAAATAAAAAGACAAGTCTGTTTTAAAAGGCTAATTCTGACTACTGTGTTGAGATAGTGTATACAGAGAACTCAATGACTTTAGAAAATGTAATAAAATATTTTTAAATATTTTTTAAGGCACTAGCCTCAGAATCAAAGGAGCTGAGTACAAGTTTTGGTCCTCACAGTTCATCCTTGATCAGGTGGTTCTCTGACCAGGTGTAGGGCCCAGAAAACCACATCCTCTCTGGGCCTCAGTCTTAATCAATAAAATAGAAATACAGGGTCCTAGTTAGGACTTGGCACTGAGGGCAAGCTCAAAATGAGGAAACCAGAAGGCCCAAGCCTTGCACACCATAGCACAAGATACCAGGACAGGGTCTCAAACTTATACATAGGAGAGAGACAGCTGCATCACCCTGCAATCCTGAAAACCTTGGACATATTTGATGATACTGTGGGAACTGGGCTCTGCCCACTGACTGCCTGAGACTGAATCACAGAAGAGGCATGGAAATGGGTGGTGTGTAATTTGATCATCATTTCTAATTAATATTGTTCTAGAATTAGATGGTGAATCTGGACTCACCAATCCCAACAGAGGATCATAAAATATGAGGAAAGGAACTAAGGGGGCCAGTGCATGAGAAATAAATAACTGAAGAAATATTCAGAAGGAAGAAAAGCAGAAGGAAATATACTGTAATAGTCAGGGAAAGCTGCTGTAACCAGGGCGCAACAATACAGTGACCTGAGAAAGAAAGAATTTTACTTCTCTGTCAAGGTGCCTAGTGCAGAAGGTGGGCACTTCTCCTCCCATTATGCAACCCCCACCTTCCGATACTGTCATCATAAGCAGGGTTGACACACATGCAGGTCCCTGCCAGCAAGAAGGTAAAAGGGTACGGAGGGCTCACCTCCACTGCCACCCCAGGCTCGCTGGTGGTCCACATCGCTCCACTCATGTTCCATGGCTAAAAACCATGTCAGCTGTTCACTTCTAACTGCCAGGGAGGACAGCCAAGGCCTGGCTATGATTCCACTTCTGTGGAAAAAGAAAGAATGGCTTTTAGTGAGCAGCCCGAGGCCTCTGCCACATACAACAAAATGTTCCTATGGCTATGACTTTGAAGAGGGCTTCTCTTCTTTACCTAAGTACCTGGATTTTTCTAAAGTTTTCATATTGCCTTTGGGTAGTGTACAAAATAACAATTATGGTTATACTCTTTGATTCTAGAGTCAGACTGTCAGGAGGCAAATCAGCCTTACAAACTGGATAACTTTGAACCAATGATTTCCCCTCCATGAGCCTCCATTGTACTCAACTGTATTATGGGAACAGTAGAAGAACCTACCTCCTGGGCAGTTGTGAAAACTGAAAGACTGGAGATCTACAAAAGGCTTATGCACAGTAACCATGGGTGAATAGTATTGGTTATCACTAGCATTGCCATAATTATTATGGTAATTATTAGCATCACACCACCTAATACCTAGGCCCTGGTTGTGTTTGGGGCATCACTCCCCATGAGATGCTGCCTTCTTTTTCTTCTCTCTCTTTCTTCCTCCTCAGCCCCTGCAATGAATTCATGTACTCATTAAACACTTGAGGCTCCTCTCTCTCATCTCTTCCACTACCCTGCCTTCTCCTTCACCTCCTGCAGCTGTCCAAGGCTTATGGGGCAAAAGGTGGTCCTATTTGGAGGCAGAAGTGGTGACTTACTCATACATCCCTGAGTTATTTAGATCTAATTGCAAGAGTGAAACAGTCCTCCATTAGCATCCTTGGCACATCCTGGAGAAACGCTAACCCTGAGCCGGTCCCCTTCCTGTGCCCAAGTTTGCAGGGCTGAACCACATCCTCTATCTACTTCTCATCCTCTTTTTTCCTTTCCTTTCTCCCTACTCCCAAACGTGTGCAAGCTTGAATGAGCGCAAGTTGAAGAACCTCTTAACCAACTATGAGAAGCTGAAAACTATTAGAAGCTGAAAATTGACCTTGGGAAATGACTGTGCAATAGCTTTATTAGATTGCTTGGGGGAAAAAAAGTTAGAGAGCCTAGCTGTCTTACTACTGCTTTCTCAACTCTCCACACAAGCTTCTAAATTTGGATCTTAAGAATTACTGAGCTTCTACTGGGGGCAAAAAAGGAAAGGAAAGAAAGAAAGAGACAATCTGAAGTCCTGCCAGAGCCCAGAGAAATTCTCTAGTTCTTTCTCCCAGAGCCCTAGGAGAGGAAAGAGGCCAGGTTTTTAGATTTGGGGGAAGCAGGGTCATTGTTGTTGTTGAGTTTTTTGGTGAGGGATAGAGGTTCATAGAGGGGTTGAGGAATGAATCTCTACTAAACTGACCTGTCTCTTCACAATTCTGAAATAAATTTTTTCAAGCATTTGTGATTGTTAAGACATGGGAGGTGGATAAAACACCAAAAAACCATCTATAAAAGAAAAGCAAAGAACTCAAAACATATTTCAAAGATGAAGGCACAGAAGCAGTTCTTTGTTCTGTTTTCTAAAAGGTTTGTGTGTTGGGGGTTGGGCAAGGCACTTGTGGACAGGAGATGAGAGTGAGTTGAGGAGATACAAGAACAAAAGCCCATGTGTGTTTGAAGAGTCCAGAGCTAGTCTGGTCCAGAGTGCCATGAGGGCCAGAAATGGGGGACAGAAGGCTGGGTTCCAGGCCCCTAAAAGAGCAAGTGAAGGAAATTTAATGAAAGGAATGTAT